>JAIUZE010025484.1:0-22360 GCA_022085475.1 Heliosperma pusillum | reverse complement strand
TTGATTTTAATTTTAGATCTACTAAAAAAAGTAGATTTTAGAAAATATAATCGTATTGCAACGGAAGTTGTGGATGGACTGGAGTTACACTCTCAATTGATTGAAGTTACATTATATGTGGACTAAAGTTACACTCTATATGGAATAAATTTACAATATCAATGTAAGTTACACTCTATATGACCAAAGTTACACCCTCGATATACTAAAGTTACATTCTGAAAAGACTAGAGTTACAGAATAAATTAGTTAATATTTAAAAATTTCAAAATAAGATGATATAAAATTACTTAGGATAATAAAATTATCTAAAGTTACAGTCTAAAAAATGTAGAAAATGTCATGAACTTGTCTTAAAATGACGTAAAACTACTTATAAAAAACAAATTACACTACTTTGCATTAAAGTTACACTTGTAAAAGACTAAAGTTACACTTGTAAAAGACTAAAGTTACACTCTAAAAATACGTAAAATGTCAAAAAACTTGTCCTTAAAGCATTTTTTAGTATAAAACTACACTATTTTGAATTAAAGTTACACTCTTAAAAGATCAAAGTTACATTCTAGAAAAACGTAAAATGTCGACAACTTGTCTTTAAAATCATTTTTTAGTATAAAATTACACTATTTTGGAGTAAAGTTACACTTGTAAAAGAATAGAGTTACACTATAAAATTACGTAAAATGTCAAGAATTTGTCTCAAAATCACTTTTTAATATAAGGTTATACTTTTTTGAATTAAAGTTACACTTGTAAAAGGCTAAAGTTACACTCTGAAAATACGTAAAATGTCAAAATCTTGTCGTAAAATCAATTTTTAGTAAAAGGTTACATTGTTTTGAATAAAAGTTACACTTGTAAAATGTTAAAGTTACACTCTGAAAATACGTAAAATGTCAAAATCTTGTCGTAAAATCAATTTTTAGTATAAGGTTACACTTTTTTGAATTAAAGTTACACTTGTAAAAGGCTAAAGTTACACTCTGAAAATACGTAAAAAGTCAAAATCTTGTCGTAAAATCAATTTTTAGTAAAAGGTTACAGTGTTTTGAATAAAAGTTACACTTGTAAAATGCTAAAGTTACACTCTGAAAATACGTAAAATGTCAAAATCTTGTCGTAAAATCAATTTTTAGTATAAGGTTACACTTTTTTGAATTAAAGTTACACTTATAAAAGGCTAAAGTTACACTCTGAAAATACGTAAAATGTCAAAATCTTGTCGTAAAATCAATTTTTAGTATAAGGTTACACTTTTTTGGATTAAAGTTATACTCGTAAAAGATCAAAGTTACACTTGTGAAACTGCACACTCGTAAAAAAACAAAAGTTACCCTTGAAAACAAAAGTTAAACCCTAAAAATGCTAAAATGTGATCAACTTTAAGCTAGAGAGAGAAACATAATTAATTAGTGTGTAAGTAAGGAATTAGTGTATTGGTTACTTTTTGCTTTTAATCTCAACCACCCAACTTGAAAGATCTAAGGGCTCATAAGAGGACTTAGGGACTCAAAAGATATGAAGGACTCATTTGAACCTTTCTCTCTCTCTATATATATATATATATATATATATATATATATATATATATATATATATATATAGAGAGAGAGAGAGAGAGAGAGAGAAAGGATCAAGAGAGTCCATCCCAAAAGAGTGAGTCCATGAGTCCTCTTTGTGACCATTGGATGGGGAAGATGGATGGTTGAGATTGATACTCTTAAATGGTCATTAATACCACTATCTCTCTACTTTTCACTAATTAATCACTAATCTACCCTAATTCAATATATAAGCTTTTCCACCCAAATACTTCTCTCTCATCTCACACAATATCTATCCTCTCATCTCTCTCTAAAACCCTAATAAATTCAAAATCCCAAAATTATACTCATCCTTCTTTCAACCCAACCACTACCACAAAAACAAAACTAGAGCTGAAAATAAAAAAGAAATCCCACCACCCACCACCTCCTCCCCTGCCGCCAGACCACCTGCCACGACCACGACGGCCACGACCTCCTCGGTCCACCTCCTCTGACCACCACCTATGACCACCTCCTCTGTCCACCACGGCCGCCGCCGTCCTCTGCTCTCCTCCTCTTCTCCTCTCCTACTCCGACAATACTCCCTACTCCATACTCTCCTCCTCTCCTCCACCAGCTTTCGTCCGCCCGTCTCCTCTGCCGCCGTCTCGCCAGCCTCCCGCCGCCTCCACTCCTCTTTCTACCGCCACTCTCACTTCTTCTCCTTTCTTCTCCTTTCTTTTCTTTTTTTCTTTCCCAGATTTTATCTTTTCTTTTTTATCTTTTTTTCTTCTCCTTTCTCCACTCTCCCTTTTCTTTTTTTTCTTTTTTTTTCAGATTTTATTTCAGTCTTTATAGAAATATGTTTTGGAAAAAAAAAATTAGATCTACTATTTTTTTTTACTTATTTAATTGATTAAACTATCACATATTATCTATTAAAGTAACACATATTGTATATTAAAGTAACACAAATTCTCTATTAAAGTCACACATATTGTATATTAAAATAACACAAGTTCTCTATTAAAGTTACACATATTGTATATTAAAGTAACACAAATTCTCTATTAAACTCACACGCCTTATTTATTAAAGTCGCATATTTCAAAAGTAACACATATTATTTATTAAAGTAACACAAAATGACCTTAAAGTTACACTTGTTGATATTATTAAAGTAACATACATTATTTTGTGGTTAGTAGTGTTGTTTCACTGAAGTTTCACATATAATGACTGAAGTTACCCATATAATGACTGAAGTTACACAGTTTTTTTTGTTGAAGTTACACATTTTTTTTATATGTTTTATGTTTTTTTTAATTTGTTATGTTTTTATTTATTAATTTTCGATTTTGTTTTTTTTATTTTTTTATGGTGTTTTTATTTCTAGATCTAAAGTTACACTATTTTAGACTAAAGTTACACAATTAAGAGTTATATAATTGAAGTTACATAGGTTTGGACTGAAGTTACATAGGTTTGGACTGAAACTACATAAATTTGGACTGAAGTTACATAGATTTGGACTGAAATTAGACTAGTTTGGACTGAAGTCACTAGAAAAGACTAATGCATAAAGTTACACTATAAATGACTAAAGTTACACAAATAATAATTGAAGTGACACTCGTAATGACTGAAGTTTGAAGTTACATCAAATTTTAGTTTGAAGTTACAAAAATAATGGTTGAAGTGACACTCATAATGACTGAAGTTACACTCCTAAAAAGGCTAAAATCATATAAACTTGTCTTGAAATTTCATAAATTCAAATTTATGTAGTCGAAATCAAATTTTAGTTTGAAGTTACAAAAATAATGGTTGAAGTGACACTCGTAATGACTGAAGTTACACTCCTAAAAAGGCTAAAATCATATAAACTTGTCTTGAAATTTCATAAATTCAAATTTATGTAGTCGAAATCAAATTTTAGTTTGAAGTTACAAAAATAATGGTTGAACTGACACTCGTAATGACTGAAGTTACACTCCTAAAAAGACTAAAATCATAAAAACTTGTCTTGAAGTTTCATAAATTCAAATTTATATAGTCGAAATCACATTTTAGTTTGAAGATACATAAATAACGGTTGAAGTTACACTCATAATGACTGAAGTTGCACTCATAAAAAGTCTAAAATCACATAAACTTGTCTTGAAGTTTCATAAATTCAAATTTATATAGTCGAAATCACACTTTAGTTTGAAGTTACATAAATAACGGTTGAAGTTACACTCATAATGACTGAAGTTGCACTCATAAAAAGTCTAAAATCACATAAACTTGTCTTGAAGTTTCATAAATTCAAATTTATATAGTCGAAATCACACTTTAGTTTGAAGTTACACAAAAAGGGGCTGAAGTTACACTCATAAATCTCAGAAACTCAAAAGTGATTAACTAAAGGCTAGAGAGAGAAAGTTAATTAATTAGTGCATAGGTAATTGATTTGTGTTAAGTGTGTTTTTGTCTCTACAATCTCATCCATCCATCTCCCTCATCCAATGGCTAAGATGAGGACTCATGGACTCACAAAAAAATGGTGGACTCATAAGAACCTATCATATATATATAGAGGCAAGATCCGGTGAGTCCACCTAAAATATTTGAGTCCGTGAGTCCAGCTATACAATATCACAGAATATACAAAACAATATCACTGGTTATACTAAACAATATCACGAAAAAAAAAAACAGCACAAAAGAGTTAAAAATATTTTATGTCATACTACTCGTCGTTGACGACCACTACCCACCCACCAATACCTATGACAATCCAAGCATATAGATGACACAAAAAAACATTTATCCACCATTGCCATCACCCATTATTTATCCAATGTTTTTTTTTCCAATCTCTATATTCCTCCACCCATACACATTACTCCTACTCGGAGTTCACACCACCACCAATCACAATAAAAAATTTAATTGTCATCGCTAAATTTAGGGTCTCGCCGTTGGTTATGAAGAAAAATGCCGGAGGCAAAGATGCTAAGCAGAGAAGAAATAGGATAAAAGAAGCTATATACAATAAACTCCGGTGAAACGCCGATAATAATGACCTTCCGGCATGCAAGGGCGAGAGAATGATGGTGTTTGTCGGAGCTTCGATACCAGAATCAATTGGTGTGAAAAAAGTATGAGAAAAAAAATGTTAGTAATAGTGGGCGAAACTTATGTTCAGTGGAGTGATATTGTACAGTACAATCCGTGATACTGTTTAGTATAACCTGCGATATTGTATCCTGGACTCACGGACTCAAAAAGATAGGGTGGACTCACATGATCCTAATTCTATATATATATATATATATATATATATATATATAGAGAGAGAGAGAGAGAGATAGAGAGCTTAGTTCTTTTGAGTCCACCATATCCTTAGAGTCCTTGAGTCCTCATCCTAGTCATTGGAATGAGGGAGATGGATGGCTGAGATTGTAGATTAAAAAGCACACTTATCACTAATCAATTACATATGCAATAATTAATTAACTTTCTCTCTCTATCCTTTAATTAATCACTTTTGAGCTGCTGAAATTTATGATTGTAACTTTGATGCTTACGAGTGTAACTCTAATGTTTTAGAGTGTAACTTTAACTTCTTTAGGCGGTTGTATATAAAAATTTGACTTTAAACAATTTAAACACCTTACGAGTGTAACTTTGATACTTTTCGAGTGTAACTCTAATATTTTTTAACGTAACTTCAAATTTTTAAGGCGGTTTTGAATATATATAATTTTAATATTTTACGAGCGTAACTTTGATGATTTTCGAGTGTAGCATTAATTTTTTAAAACGTTTTTGTATAAGAAAATTTGAATTTATATAAATTTAACATTTTACGATAGTAACTTTGATGATTTTCGAGTGTAACTTTAGTTTTTTAAGACGTTTTGCATATAAAAATATGAATTTATATAATTTTAACACCTTACGAGTGTAACTTTGATGCTTTTCGAGTGTAACTTTAATATTTTTTTAAGACGGTTTTGTAAAAAAATTTGAATTTATATAGTTTTAACATTTTACGAGTGTAACTTTGATACTTTTCAAGTGTAACTCTAATATTTTACGAGTGTAACTTTAGTAATTTTAGGTCATTTTGTCTGAATTTTTTTTAATTTTATTACATGTTGTATTTATGTAATTTACTACACATTTATGAGGGTAACTTTAATTCATTATGAGTGTAACTTTAGTGCTTTATGAGTGTAACTTTAGTCCTCTATGAGTGTAATTGTAGCCATCTATGAGTATAACTGTAGTCCTCTATGAGTGTAACTGTAGTCCGACCACCACAACCCAACCCACAAAAAAAAGTAGATCTAGAGAATAACAAATCTAAAAACAAAATTAAAATCTAAAAAACAAAAAAAAATCTGACACCAACAAGTGTAACTTTTAAGGTCATTTGTGTTATTTTAATAAATAATGTGTGTTACTTTAATATACGATATCTGTGACTTTAATAAACAAGATATGATACTAAAATGAAACTTTTAAGGTCATTTTGTGTTACTTTAATAAATAATATGTGTTACTATAATAGAAGATATATGTGACTTTAATAAATAAGGTGTGCAACTTTAATAGAGAATATGTATTACTTTAATAGAGGTTTGACATTTGACACACTTTTTCAGATAAAAAAAACAAAAAAACCATAATAACTAGATTTGAAAAAAGAAAGAAAAAAATAATAACAAACATAAATAATCAGTTCTTATAGAAAGAAAGAAAAAAAAATAATAAATAACCAGATCTAATAAAATAAATAAAAAAAACAAACAAACAAATGGTACAGCCTCACCAAGCCTACCCCGACACCCCCATACACTGGCCCAACCCACCCTCACCAGCCACAACCCAGAACACCACCAACCACCCCCACATGACCCACGACCCCCAGATTTGAAACAAACAAACAAACAACTAAGCAACCCAGATTTGAAAGGAGAAGAAATGAAGAGAAAGGAGGGAGGCGGGAGAACAGAAGGAGAGGGGAGGCCGGCGGTCGGCAGTGGCAGCGGGTGCCGATCGTCGGTCTGTGATATGAGGAGGGAAATGGCTGTCAGAAGAGGAGGAGGAGGTGGTCGGAAGGTGGCGTGGGTGGCCGTAAGAGGAGGAGGTGGTGGGTGGTGGAGTAGATGCGGTAAAAGGAGGTGGAGGTGGCAGTGGGCCGCCACTTTTGGCGGTGGTGGGTGATGGTGATGGGTGTTTGTGTGTCGGGTATGGTGTTTGTGGTGGTGGTGTCGGGTGGTTGGTGGTTGGTGAGTGAGATGAAATGAGAAGGAGAGATTTATTTGGGTTTTGAATTATTTGGGTTTTAGAGAGAGATGAAGGATTGATATTGTGTGGGATGAGAGAGAAGTGGTTGAGTGGGAAATGTTATATATTAAATTAGGGGAGAGATTAGTGGTTAATTAGTAAAGATGAGAGAGAGGGGAAAATTAGGTCATTAATCCTTTTTTGGGAGCATCAATCTCAGGCATCCATCTCCCTCATCCAATGGTCCAAAATAGGGCTCAAGGACTCTAAGGAAAAGGGTGGACACAATTGATCCTCTCTCTCTCTCTCTCTCTCTCTCTATATATATATATATATATATATATATATATATATATATATATATATATAGGGGCGCGTTCCCCTGCGAACTGAAGTACGGTACGAACCGTACGAACTAGCCCAATAACAAAATCAAACTTCGCTGCTTCCCTTCCCTTCACACTCCTTCACTTCATACTCCTTCGCTTCCCTTCACATCAAACACATGCTCCATTGTGCGCGACTTGAAATCAACAGAGGAACTCCATCGATAAACCTCCAATTCACTCCATTATCATCAAAAGGTAAGATCTAATTACAACTTTGCATCCATTTCGTAATTCAATTTCTCAAAAATTAGGGTTTTTCTAATCGTTTTGATATTGTATTTTGTCAAATAATTTTGTGAATTTGATGTTATTAATTGTAAATAATCACAAATTAGAGTTCTTCTTTGAAACGATTAACTCAATTTCGATCTTCTAATGTCAAAGATTACATCTTTGATAATTTTTTCTTGTTAAGACATTTCATAGGTTTTAGCTTGTACGATTGCCTCTGAGAAGCTTTCATAGGCAAAAGAAACGATTAACTCAATTTTGATCTTCTAAAGTCAAAGATTGAATCTTTGATAATTTTTTCCCGTTAAGACATTTCGAATTCTACTTCTAGTGTCATTCATTATTTCTAATTTTTTCATGTTTTGAATTGATGATTACTTTTTCAGGATGGTAATAATTTCATCATGTTCTACTTCTTCGGGTATGAATTCTTCTTATAAATTTGATTTTTTTGATAAAGGAACATTAATAATTGAATTATGTAGTATGCCAATGCTTTCTATTCTTAATTGTATTGCAGATGTCAACGATGAAGAAGACGATATAGTCATGGAAGAAGTTATAGGTAATCATTATTGAATGTATATGGAGACCAAAAAAATATATTGTGTTTCATTGTATTTAATTATTTTTACCTCTAAATCACCATATCTATTTCTGTGTAGACATTATACCTGTTACAAATGTACAAGCGTCATCAAGTAATCCACAAGGAGATCAGTTAGTCATGAGTAATGCGTTGCATGAACTTTCCTTGACTGATGTTCCAGGTATAAAATCGTGATTTGTCTCTCACTAATATAAAATGTATCTAGTAGTCCAAAAGGAGTGTATCAAGCATGCCATAGATTTGTATCTACCACCTAAGACATGTTAGATACATTCATGTGTATTGGTAGATACTCTTCTTTTGAGTGCTAGATACACTAATATATAATGTATCTAGCAGTCCAAAAGGAGTGTATCCAGCAAGCCATAGATTTGTACCTACCACCTAAGGCATGTTAGATACATTCCTGTGTATTGGTAGATACTCTCCTTTTGGCTGCTAGATACACTAATATAAAATGTATCTAGCAGTCCAAAAGGAGTGTATCTAGCATGCCACAAATTTGTATCTACCACCTAAGGCATGTTAGATACATTCCTGTGTAATGGTAGATACTCTCCTTTTGGCTGCTAGATACACTAATATAAAATGTATCTAGCAGTCCAAAAGGAGTGTATCTAGCATGCCATAGATTTGTATCTACCACCTATGGCATGTTAGATACACTCCTTTGACGTAGATAATGCTTTCATCTGCCATAATTCTTTTTTTTAGTGACCCCAGTAGTTGTCGATGCTAATATAATGGAGCGACTGCCAAGTTGCCCAGAAGAACTTAAACCAACTGAGGGGAAAAAAATTTCAGAATTGAAAGAAGGCTTAAATTTTTACAAGGAATATGCTAAGATCTGTGGGTTTATTTCAAGATTAGATTCGTCAAAATCGGTTGATGGGATTATTACACACAAACGTTGTGTGTGTAATAAGGAAGGCACAAGTAAACATGAGGGGACAAAACAAAAGAGGACACTTACAAGAATTGGGTGTACTGCTAGGGTTAGTTTTAGGAGACTTGTTTCAAGTGAATATGAGATTTATGATTTTTTTGAAGCGCACTCACATGCCATGATTACGCCGACAACAATGGTTCACCTAAAACCTTGTAGGGACTTGAACCTTGTTCACAAAAAAATGATAATGGACAACTCACAGGTTAACAATGGGACGGTGCAGACATTTAGGATGTTTAAAGAGTATGTGAAGGGGTACAAAAATGTGGGTGCTTCTTTACAAGGTCAAAAAAATTTCAAGGGATGTAAAGAAGTTTATTAAGGATTATGATGCCCAGATGCTTATTGAAAACTTCATGCAAAGAAAGGTTATGTCTCCCTCTTTTTATTATGACTTTGATGTGGATGAAGAGAGGAAACTAAATAAGGTTTTCTGGGCATATCCAATTTCAATTAAGAATTATGCTCCTTTTGGTGATGCCTGCTTTTTTGATGTCACTTATGACTTCAATAAATATGACTTGGTGTTTACCCCTTTCACATGCGTAGACAACCATAAGAGGTGTGTTACATTTGCAGTTGGTTTGTTACTGAAAGAAAATGCAGAATCATTTACGTGGTTGTTTCAGAACTTTCTCAATGTTATGGGTGACTGCTATCCTATTAGAATAATAACAGACCAATCCCTAGGGATCAAAAGAGGTGTGAAAGATGTTTTTGGTGACAAAACACAACACCGATATTGTATGTGGCATATAATGAAGAAGTTGCCTGAGAAGGTTGGTCCATCGATTTGCCAAGACACTAACTTTTTGAAGGAAATAAACTCTATTATTTGGAATAGAGAGATTACTCCAGAAGAATTTGAATCAGGATGGGAGTCAATCCTATCATCATATGAGCTCTCTGATAACGCATGGTTGAAGGAAATGTTTGACATTCGTGCAAGTTGGATTCCATCCTACTTTAGAAACATATACTTGGGTGGGCTTATGCGGACGACATCAAGGTCCGAGTCTGAAAATAGCTTCTTTGGAAACTTCACCAACCCACACCCTCCCTTGTTGAGTTTTGGATGCGTTTTCAAACGGCAATGGATGTTCAACGGTGGAAAAATTCTAAGGTAACAGCTGATGATAAGAACTCTTATCCAACATTATCAACACCTCTCCCTTTAGAAAAGAAGGCCGCTGAATTTTACACCACTACTCTATTTTACGATTTTCAAGAGGAACTCCAAGCTGCATGTTTTACTTGTGGCCTTTCACCAAACACAACTGAAGATGTCAATAAGCATATTTCAATAATGGATCGCGACAGAGACAAGGTATACAAGGTTGATTTAAAGGATAATAAGTTTTCCTGTTCGTGTAAGATGTTTGAACAAATTGGGGTACTATGTAGGCATGTTGTGTGGGTGTCGAAGGATAGGGGATTTGATCATATACCTAGAGAGTACTTATTAGACAGATGGAGTAAGTCAGCAACATGCCGCCCCCTTTTTAATGTTGTTGGAACATCACTGCTAGCTGATTGTGTGTCAATTGAAAGCCGCCAAAACAATATAAGTGAATTGTGGTCAGAGGTATTTACTTCCGTCTCACTTGTTGAGGATAATGAGGAACGCGGTGATGAGTTACTTGAAGTGCTTCGGAGTTTCAATGAGAAATTGATTATTTTCGTCAAGCATGGGAAGTCAAAAAACAAGAAAGCTGAGATTGAGATGCTTATTGATTCAAAAATACCAACTGAAGCGAGTGTTCTACCACCACGATAGTGCAAGAATAAGGGATCAGGAAAGTGGATTACTTCAAACATGGAAAAGGCAGTCCTGGAAAATGCGAAGCCTCTGAGAAATTGTCGTGCTTGCGGTGAAATGACTCACCGTGATAGTAGAAATTGCCCAAGTCAACTCCCTCAAAAGTGATTTACGTCTCTAAACTGATTTATGTTTTGTTTGTTTTGAGCGCAACAGAATGAATTGAATTTTAATGTAAAAAAATCTATTTGATTTTTGTTGTTCCTGATTTTTAATTTTTCTTGTTCCTGATTTTTGTTGTTCCTATTCGTTAACTTATTCGTTAACTGTGGTTTAGTTGTTAAGACATGAGGAGTATTATTGAGATTTTTATTATGATAATAAAAATAAGTGTTTTACTTGTTAAAAACACCACATATGCGAAAAGAACACGTGGATAAAGAACGCGTGGATAATTTGTTGGTAATTTGTCATAATCAGTAGTTAAAATTTTTGATAATTTTGGATAGATACGCTTGTTTAGATTGTCAACAATCCCCGTGGCTGAAGGAGCCCAGGCACAAAAATGTAGGCACAAAAATGTATACACGCCATAACATTCTCTTTTTCTCATTGCAATTACCAAATTTTGTTTTACAACTCTTTTAAGTATTTGTAGTACAAACAAGTATCGATAATTCTAAAATAACCACAAAAATTACAGAACTACATATAATCCATCGCCTCATATCTATGAGTATTCACCAATTTGAATGTTATCTGACAGATGTCCTTAAGACAGGTTGCAACATCATCTTAACCATCACCTCATTTGTTTACCTTAAGAGAACACCTGCAAAAAAAGGTGAGAAAAAAGGTGAGATTATAAAGAATGTATCTGGCAGGCAGATGGAAGTTATCTACCATGCAACAGATGTGTATCCAGTCCCTAGATACACTCTATTTCATTGTTAGATACATCTCATTTCACTGCACCTAGCAGTGAAATGAGTGTATCTACCAAGTTCAAATATCATCCCATTTCACAAATTGTGAGGTTGTAAGGCGATACCCTTTTTTTGTTCTTCTCCCATTTTATAAGTGAGAGCAAAATATTGTCTCGATAAGAGGGCAGATTCTGCAAAAATAAACCGTTGGCAAATTATAGAAGTATTAGTAATTACGAATTGCGATTCCAAACCCCTTATACGCATCCCACGCCAATAAACTACACAGTTGAGTTACCGAACTGTGAACTCGGTAGTCGTTTTATCCTAAAAAAAATGAATAAATGACGGAAAAAAAAAATCTCACTTTGAAATGATTCTTGTCCTTCCATAGACTGAAGTCAGTCAGAGTAGCTTCTAAGAAGTTCATTACAAACAGACCGCAATCAAACCTATTAAAACATATCCATATAATTTAAACAACTCTATCAAATCCATATAATTTAAACAACTCTATCAATAGGAACAAAAAAGGGGGGAAATAATTAACCCATTCGGTTGTTGAGGAACATCCAAATACATACACGGATTTAAGCTAATGCCTCTTAACTTTTTGTAACCATCTTGAAGTTTTTCTTGGAATAAGACAGTTTCGAAGTTGAAGATCTAACATACAAAAAAAAGGAAATTAGTACCACGTAAAACCACCATATACAAACATGGATTGAAGAAAACAAAATAAAAGAATTAGAAAAGTTACAATGTCATTTACGTAAGAACTTCCATCCAGTTGATCACTAGCTTTTGGCATGAGAGAGTCTAATATATAGTTTTGTCCCTTCTTCATATCAACAACACAAGCGAACCAGTGATCTCCTTTTTCATTACCAAGTGCAAAAAACACTTATAAGGTTGAAATTGAAAAAGGTTAATGTTAGAATAAACTAATATGTAGAATAAAATAATAAGTGTATGCAGTTCATAATAATTACCTTATCAATAGTGCTCCCTTTTTTTTGTTAAATAGTGATTCTTAAGATAAGGGCCCCAAATAGATTTCTTATCCGATCCAGGCTTAGCATACTGCCAGTCAGTTGAAAATGAGGAGGCTTAGAAGGCTTAGAACACAACCAACAAATAAACAACACTAATACGACAGCTAACAATGGTAAGGAACACTAACCTTTACTGTTGTAGGTAAGTATAGAATATCATCCCTATTGAGCGTCTTAAGCACACCAAACATGTCAATCACCTACATACAAGTAGGTTGTGTTAGAAGACATATTGCATATTATGAGATTATCATATTCTCACCATGTCCATTATCCAAGCGCGCTTTTTCAAGCTTCGCAACCCTCCACGAGTAACTTCCATCCACTCCGTGTCAACGAGAACCTCCTTCAAGTAACTAAAAATGATTGTGATTAGAGGGTTGCAAATACGAAAATAAATGAGATATACATAAAAAAAAATTAAAAAAAATAAACTTACTTTGCATCTCTTCGATTGTTGAAAACAAAACCAAAAATATCTTCATCTGAGTACGGATATGGCGGTTTAGGTTCATTTGGTAATTTTGTGTGACTTGTACCAAAAAAACGTTAGTTGCCAAATATACATTATAATTAATGAAGCGTACATATTTTTGAAGTGTTTACAGACATACTTACTTGACAGTAAACTAGAAAGCACGAGAATCAAATTGAACGTTACTTTTAAAACGGTTTTCGTCGAAATTTAAGATTTGACAACAAGCCCTCAAACTAAAAAGTTTCACTTGATGGCGTCACAAAACAACAAACATAAAAATTTTTTATAAACATCGATACGTCGAAGGTTTTGTTGTAAATGTCCACTTATTAATAATCTTACTTCAAGTAGGCCTGTGGAAAAGCCTCTTTTGCTTCCTTTGTAGGACTCTAATATACGCATCATGTAAATTCCAGAATCAGTGTTGTTGCCAAGATTTGATTTCGGAACAAATTCTTCTACTGTATACATATACACTGAGCCTATATGTGGCATTATTTCTTTCAAACGAGAAATAACAAAGTCTCTCTGCGCTAAAAAAATCAAGCAGAAAAGTGAAGAAACACGGAAAGAAAAAAAGGTTTTAGGAAATATAATTAAATTACATGCTATTGTAATCTTACCTTAACTTTAATCATGTTTTCATACGGGGCAGGCTTTAATTTCATCGGATTGAGGACATTCAGCTTTGAAGTAAGAAAGTTGAAACAAAAAGTGAGTAGTTTTGGCAACAACACGGGAACAAAAACCTGAAAATTAGGAACAAAATTTTAAGATAGTTCCTAAATATCACAAATTCTTTACAGTCCATATGATTATTTATTTAGCAGCCAAATGGAGTGTATCTAGCAGCCAAAAGGAGTGTATCTAGCAGTGTAATGGAGTCTATCTAGCAGCGTAATGGAATGTATCTAGCAGCCAAATGGAATGTATCTAGCAGCCAAATGGAATGTATCTAGCAGTGTAATGGAATGTATCTAGAAATGGTGAAGGGGATGGATACATATCTGTGGCATGGTAGATACCCTCCATCTGCCTGTCAGATACATATATGTGGCATGTTTTTTTACAAGGAGGCCGGGTACCCTTAATAGAAAATAAAAGGAACACTGATCAAAGAATAAATACTTACTAGTGATGCTCGCACAAAGTCTTTTTCAATATCATTCTGCCAAAAAACGTCAAGTATTAACCTAGATACAAAATTTGCAATTATTTACCTATAAACTCAACAAAAAAGTTCTTAAAATCAGACTCACATCATCAAATTTACTTGTTAGATACAACCGTGACGGTGAATTACGGGATTTGCATTTCTCAACCTTATTTAGGATGTGACACCAAGCATGGATAACATGCTTGGACACCATATCACCCCAAATAAGTGTCTTCAAATGTCCGCGGTTCAGCTGATGGTGGCCAGTCTTAAAAAGAATCTTACTACATATACACATAGTACAAATAGTCATACAACTATATGGACAAAAGCCGAAAGAAATACAATCAAGTGTACTATAATAGAAAACTTGGCAGAGGGTCAAATCTCCGAGATTCATACCTTTGGAGAGGGGTGTGTAACCCGTGGAGACCGACGGAGAGGTATTGAGGCTTTTGCTTATTTCAGCGTATGATGAACTGGCTCAAATGGCTCAAACTCTTTAGACTCAAAATCAATAAGAATAGGAGAAGAAGACTTGGCCTTAGGGACTTTTTCTTTGTTCTCAAAGTTCATAGCATTACTCGTCTCATTGAGTGTCCGTTTCCCCAAAGCAGTTTCTAGTTTGATAAGAGCCGCCCACAAATCATCCTCAGTTTCAAACGTTTGCTTACCCAAATCATAAAATTTTTTTATTTTGTCATTGTCATCCAGTTCCTCTTTATCAGCTTCATTAGAACATGCCCCCATCTTTTCAACTTTGTCATTAGAAAATGCCCCCTTCTCTTCAACTTTGTCATTCTCAACAATGTCTGTTGTTTTTTGTGATGAGTATGAGCAATCACTTAGAGCCTCCGCCATTTGTGCCATCTGTTGTACAGATTTAAAATTGGGCCAATCGGTTTTAGCTTGTACGATTGCCTATGAGAAGCTTTTATAGGCAGAAGTAAGGAAATTTGCACATTTTGCCAAATTCTTGATAGAGGAGTTGCTTCTGTTTTTACTGTTCTTGGGAATATTGCAAGGCTCCGGTTCTTGATCAGGCATAGGTGGTTCTTGATGAGGCATATGTGATGGCTCACCAACCTTCTGTTCTTGATAAGGTGATGGCTTCTGTTCTTGATTAGGTGAAGGCGCACTAGATGCTGGGACACTGAAATTTTCTTCCTCAACTGGACCTTTCACAATACGAGCTTGAATACCTACCCTACCGAACCCTTGTACCATCTCAGACTTAAGTCTGTCTGTAATAGCATGTTTCGTCCATCTAGCTAGAGTAGGGAACACTCGAGGAACTGAGAAATAACTATAGGACACTCTATCTAAATAGAGAAACACGAAAACCATGATCGGCCCCCCAAAATAATCATTCTTAGATCTTCTCCAAGATTCAACAGCTTCAATAAACTGTTTTCTAGTGAATTGACACCAATTTAATGACGAAACTGATGATATATCCTTTAAACACTTCAACACTCTTAGGCTAGCAGTTTCCCTTTTACCCCCATTAGAAATGTTGAGACTACAAACACAATGAAGTTTCTTTTAAATTCTTCCCCGCCCTCTCTTTGTCTTATCATCAGATTAAGTATGTCCTTTGTCTCAACGTTTGTGGCATCAACCTTTGTCGGATCATTTGTAAACTGCTTCAACCAAGTCCTCTTAAATTCAACAAACTCCTCACTCTTGTCTGATAGGGCGGCTATCTTTACTTTATTTGGGCCTAATGGAATACTAGTCGCTAGATGAATATCTTCATCGGTTATTTGAAGTTGGCGTTTCAGGAAAGAGGATGACAATGTGTCAAATCTGGTAACTAGCCAATGAGCAAGGGCCCCCGGGACGGGGTTCGTTTTAAGATTAAGAAGTCCCCCAAACTCTTATCGCTTTTATATTAGCAACTTGTTGTGCACTCACATTACTGGTGATAAATGCAAAGAGCATTTTAGGAGACATACGTGTCTTCAAAAAACACGCCGCAACATCATCATCTTTTTTCTTTTTAAGAGGTTTTTTAGGCATTATTTTCTGGTTTGCTTTGCTTGTACTTGCACCATTATCATTTATTGACAACTTTTTCATTTCTGTAATTTAAAAAGAGTGAAAAAGTCATAGACAGGCATGTATCTGATAAAATAAGGGAGCGTATCTAGCAACCTACATGAATTCATCTAGCACCTTGAAGGAATATATCTCGTAATAGACGCATGTATTAAACAATTTAAAGATGTGTATCAATACTTGTAGTTTTCTTATTTTCTTTATTTGTAGTTCCACCATCATTAGTTGTCACCAACTCTTTCATTTTTGTAAATTTAAAACGATGATCAACTGTTTCAAAAGACTACCAACAAGTGTTAAGGAGTGTATCTAGTATATTAAAAGGAATGTATCTAACTATTGACAGGTATGTATACCAACATCTTGACAACGTATATACAACAACAGTGCAACAATTTCAAAAAGGTAACGTATATACAACAACAAATAGGTCGACTGTTATAAACTACAACAAAGTTTTATATAAACTTGACTCTTACATAATTATACATATGAAAAAGTTTGACAAAAAGGTCAACATGTTTAAAATACACAAGTAGACAGTACATTGGCAAAATGTGATAAGTTTTTGATTTACTTATATCACACCTAATACATCAAATACATGAAATACATCAAGATGAGATAAGTTTGAACGAGTTAGTAACTGTGCTGCAATGTCAATTGCAGTGTTACGCGCCGTAGATGGGGTGGCCAAAGCATGCAACAAATCCTTAACTTTTCCATTGCAATATCATCAAGATCATTAAGGTGAGCACTCTGATATTGGTTTTTTTGGTGTTCATAATGCAGGGTGAGTCTAGCGGTAATATCATCCGTCACAAAACATTTACAGCGTTGAGAAACAATTCTAGAGCCCCGTCGAACAATCCTTACACCATTGACATCATTCACTCTTAGAGACACCATGTACGCAACTTTAATACGAGGTGCACTTGGGTGAAGAAGAAACAGTTGAGACAAATTTGTACACACCATAGCCATTTTTGCTTTATCCGCATGACTATAAAGTAGGTTGAATATTTTATTCATGAGATCTTGATTATTAAAAACATGATAAGTGAATATTTGTATGATTTTAACCCCCAATTTAGCTCGGGTTTGTACGTCATTTGTGCTTTGTTAGGCCATTTTATGAGCTAATATCGTCTTCTAGGCGAATTCCTATGTTCTAACCTGTTTTGTAGGGAAAGTGACATTTCTACGCCCTTTTTCTATATTCCCAAGCATTTGCCTAGAACCCGACGATTTTAAGAAGCAAGTTTGACCAAGTGAAAGACATTTCAAGAAGGTTCACTAATTCAAAAGAGAGAAGGAGTAAAGACGATGTCGCAGTTGTCGGAAGATCAATCAATTAGGCGGAAGAATTCATCGCTTTACATCAAACCCTATCAATAAACCCGATTGAAGAGGTTAAGGGGGATGATGGAAGTCAAGTCAAAGCAAAGGGAGATGAAACGTTAGTCAAAAGCTTCTAGATGACAACTTACCCGATCTGGTAAGTGTGTACCCGATCGGGTATCTTTGCTGCTTCGAGCAAATTGCTTCAACTTCCTTCTTTTGTCCTATATGTTCAATGCTCGACCCCTTCCCCACGAAACCCTAATGCTATATAAGGGATGCTCCAGCCACTCTTCACAACACATCTTACATCCTCTTCTCATCCTTTCTTCTCTTCTTACATTTTCTCTTTAGATTAGGAGGAAGGGAGAACTAGTCTCTCTTCTCTCATTTTCTTCTTCTTTTTCATCTTTAGTTCTTAGTTCATTTCTGTCCCTTCTACATCAAAACCTTAGCTTAGATCAATAAGAGTTTCAATCTTTGTAATCTACTTTGTTGGGTTCAAGTGTTGTAATTCAAGGAACGATTATTCTATGCAAGATATTTCTATTATTGTTATCGCTTTCATTGTTGATCGCCACCTAGGTATTCCTATTTTATCCTTTGTTTAATGTCCTTATTGTTTTCCATTTGATTGTTTTTTTCTATCTATGTTATCTTAGATTCACTTTAGTATCATTATAATCGTCATTTCCTTTCCTAGATTATCAATTCAGCGTCGTTATTATCGCCATATAAAGAGTCTTAAACTATTGTCAAAATCAACTAAATATGTCTATCATAGTTTTCATTGTTAATATCATCTTAGATTTAGACATCGCCATGAGTAAGTAGTCACCTCTCTAGGGTGTAGGGTAGCCATGTTAGATTGATTAAAAGATGTTAATTGGATAAAAGAAATTGTCCTTTTAAAACATTGTGTCTATGCATGTTTGGACTATAACGATAGTTAACGATTTCTGGCCAGAAATCATTGACTAAAATGGAATTCTTTTCCAAGGTAGAGATACGTGAATTGAATAGACAAAACATGACATGGTAGATTAAGACCTAGTAAATTGCCTAAAAGCCTGCTAGACCATCTGATCTATGATTGTAATGAACACATCATTCTTACGAACTCACAATGAATTATTTGCATGTTCCATATCCAATTGCATCAATATATTAATCTACGTGTGTGAACCTACTTCCCTATATGCTTCTCATTATTGTTAATTCATCATTTGCTTTATTGCTTTCATCTTCAATTGCTTTTATTTTGTTTTCATTTATGCTTTTTGTTAGTTTAGACATCATAATCCCAAAACCCATAAATTTGTTAGATAAGACCAAATTACGAGACATTTCACATTCTATAGGAAACACCTTCTCCCTGAGGATCGACCCCTACTTCCCTAATTACATTAATTTGTTATTAGCCTAGTCTGGGTAATTTATCTTTGTATCGGGCTCGCGACAAGCACGATCAAATTTTGGCGCCGTTGCCGGGGAGCACGGTTTAGTTTTCCTTTTTCTTGTGATTTTTATCGCAATTAGTTTTATCTAGTCTTTAGGAACCCAAATTCCTTTAGACCTCTCTTGATTTTTCATCTTAGCTTTTCAATCTTATGCCCAGATCTTCTAAAGTAGGGACCCCTATCTCTTTAGACCCCGACCTAGAAAGAACTCTGCGTAGGAGACGAAAGCTATTCAACGAAATCTCAAAAGCTTCTGATACTTCAAGTTTAGATCGTATTCGTGAGAAATACTCGGATATTTTATCTAATCTTGAAGGAGAAGAAGATCCATTCTCATCTCCATTCACAAAAACCAATCAAATTTCAAACAACACTCCATCTTCATCTTCACAAAATAAAATGGTTCGACTTTCAGACCATTCCAAACCCACCGCACAAAAACACTTCCAAGGGGTATTGCTACACCCCAAATCGAAGCCCTAAACTTTGAAATCAAACCTGCCTTCATTAGCCTTATAGAAAGAAGCCAGTTTAGTGACTATTGCTCCACTATTGCTGTGACTATTGCTCCACTATTAGACAAACTGGAGTCACCCAAGGGCAAATTAGAGAGATGCTGTTCTCATTCTCTTTGAGGGGTAAGGCAAAGTTGTGGATACATAGCCTTGATAAGGTTACATTAGGTATCACCGATTGGGAGAGTTTAGCTCTTTCCTTCTACCAAAAGTACTTTCCTCCAGAAAAGACCGCTTTGTTAAGAAGTCAAATCACTAGTTTCCGACAAGGGGATGATGAGGGCCTATATGAAGCTTGGGAGAGGTACAAGGACTTGCAAAGGGAGTGTCCTCATCATGGGATAGATCCATGGCTCCTTGCCATCACATTCTATAATGGGTGTTATATAGAGTCCCGTCGTATCCTGGATTCTACTAACAATGGAAGATTTGATCAAATTAATGTTGAAATTGCTCACACTACCATTGAATCCATGGCAATTCACGATTCTCAATATAGAAATTCCCGCTCCATACCATCGAAATCTAAGCAAGAGGACCCCACTTTGACACTTTTACAAGCTCAAGTAGCCCTTCTCACACAAAAGCTAGAACAATTTCAATCCTCTACATTTCCACAAGGTGACAATGGTGTAAGTAAACTTGAAGCCATGATGGTGCAATTGGCTCAAAGGCAAGACACCATGATAGCTCAATTCCAAGAGAGCGATCAAGCTAAGGATGCTTCCATCAAATTGTTGGAAGCTAAAATTTCCCAATATGCCTCTTCTAATACCCACCAAAAGCAAGGGCAGCTGCCTTCCCAATGTTACCAACCTCACGAAACTGTAAATGCCAATTGCTCGAGAAGTGGTAAGTATAATGATGAGCCCGTGGTTGTTGATGTTGAAGATGAGGTGCCCATGTCAAAGGGGAAAGAGCCCGAGATTCCTATTGAGATCAAAGTCCCATTTCCCCAAAGATTAGCCAAGCACAAGGAGGAGGCAAAGTATGGTAAGTTCCTTGACGTCGTCAAGAATTTAAAGGTAACAGTCCCCTTCATTGAATTGCTTTCCCAAGTTCCTTCTTATTCCAAGTTTATGAAGAAAGTCCTCGAAAAGAAGAGATCCTTCAATGAGATGAAGACCGTAGCTTTCACTGAAGAGTGTAGTGCACTCTTGAAAAATAAGTCTCCACCAAAACTTAAGGACCCTGGCAGTTACTCCATCCCTTGCACTATAGGCACGTATACCATTGATAAGGCCCTTTGCGACCTAGGTGCTAGTCTAAGTGTCATGCCCTTTTCTATGTTTGAAATATAAAACATACAAGCATGTGAATTATATAGCGAAAATATGAAGCTTTTAAAACTTTTATACATGCAAGAAGAAGTATACGAGGAGTGTCAAATATTACAAACCAAAGTACGAAATAAACTACAACAAGAGACGAAGTCTCTCCAAATGTTAACAAAGTAAAAGTGTTTAGCAAACAAGCTAAAATCGTCTAGAGGTGTTTCATCCAAGGACTACGCCCGCTAGCTCACACCCGAACCCAAAATATCATAGCAAAAAGCCATCCAATCAAGCAACCTGTTCATCCATGAAAAACATGAACGCCACAATCAGTGGGGAGTAACTCCGGGTTCTCCCAGCCATATCACATTAAACGTACATAAAAGGAAATACAAAAGTAGAAGCATGCATATATAGATCTACATGTGAAATACGATAAGGATAGATAGGCAATTCAATATATAATGATAAGAGCATATGAAGTACAATCCGTAACCATCATGCTATAGATAGACTCGGGGAAGACACTCTTAGGCAACCAAATACGCTCACTAGGGCTTGCATCTCACCGTTAGCGGTATAAGTTTGATAAGATTGAGACTCGACAAACAAATCATGCCAAGTCATGCGATGATCACAATAAATCCATCATATTATCATCCATTCAAACGTACCAATACATTGACGATGCCAAGTCATGCAATGACCATGAATAAAATCATTAAATCACGCATCCAAGAACAACGACACAAAGACGACATCTCTCACGGTAAATGAAACGCACTAGCACCGTGTACATGGCAAGTATGATTAAAAGGCATCCACGGGATCACATTTTCCTGAACGCATACACGATCACATTTCGTATATGTAGACTAATTTCCTTCTGGTAGCACCACGATAATAATACGGTCATAGTCTAAACCTGGCCAGATTCTCGGAATCACATTTTCCGATTCGACATGCGATAACATTTCGCATCCAAGACTCGGTCAATCATAGACGCCGAGTACCCCAAATTCGGTAGAAAAATTCACGAAAGAGGCGGAAAAGAGCTCAAGCCACATAACAAGCGGTACGCTACATGCAAATAACACCACCTCGCAAGTACACAACATTTGACGGCCGGGTCGATCAACGCAATGCGTTCAACTCCCAACAACGTCGTCGTATGCCCACTAACACATGCATTTAAGCAGTAGGATACCTCCCCATTCCGACATTCCAGCCTTACGAACGTGGAGGTAGCCAAGGAAATGAGAGCACAAAGCACAAGACAAAATAGTGCTCAAACCGTAACATTTGTAAAAACCGACTCAAAGTGGGAACATACCAAAAACCATC
>JAIUZE010025483.1:0-11323 GCA_022085475.1 Heliosperma pusillum | reverse complement strand
TGGTTAGAAATGCTTTCACACGTTTGTTTCCTGATCAACCGGCACCGCGCTTGAAACAAATATACAATGAAAATGCCAGACTTAGTGCAAAAGATAGAGACGGGAGGAATAGTGTGCAATATATGTTGCACTTGGCCACCGAAGATGGATATATCCGTGATTTCATGGTAAATGAGGAAACAAGAGCTCTTGAACGTGTTTGGTTTGTTCACCCCGAGGCAGCCCAAATGTTTAAAGCATGGCCAAATGTGATTTTGATAGACTCTACATATAAAACCAACAAATATGGGCTTATTTTGGTCCAATGTGTTGGTGTCACTCCCGTTGGCAAAAGTTTTTTAATAGGGTATGCATTGATAATGAGAGAATCCACCGATGGTTATACTTGGGTTTTGAGGAGGCTGGAATCTTTGTTGGAACCTTGTGTGAAACCGACGGTCATTGTCACTGATCACGAAGGCGGTCTAATTGCAGCACTTCCCCATGTATTTCCAACAACTCCGCATTTCTTGTGTTTGTGGCATATTTACAATGCAGTTGAGACGAAAGCTACAAACTTGCGAAAAGATGGAACTTTTGGAAAACGTATAGCACATGGTGTTTGGAAGAAAGTGGTTGAAGCAAAAACGTTTGATGATTGTAAAAGGGAGTTTGGCGAGTTAAGGAGAAAGTATGCTTATCAACCCGGACTTATCACTTATCTTGAAACTCAATGGTGGGTTAAAATTCATATGTTTGCCAAATGTTTCACTAATTTGGTGATTCATTTTGGTAACACATCTACATCTAGATTTGAGTCCGCTCATGCGCAATTGAAGATGTGGTTAGGATCAGCTGAGCTTACCTTGGACAATTTGTGGAGACGGGCTGATGTTATGATGCATGGTCAACACATTGAGATTCGAAGGACATTGGAAGATTCTATTAGCAAGACCCTTGTCTCTAATTTGTTTCAACGACAACTGTTTTCAATGTTGAGCGGAAGAGTATCAGCGACAGCTATTACGGAAATGGAAACGGAGTTTATTCGCGGTACTAATTTAGGTGTTGATATGGAGGGAGAATGTGGATGTACTTTATGGAGCACCCGTAGATTGTTGTGTGCTTGTATGCTACATAATTTGTGGGTTCAGAACAAAAGAATCCACCCAGAAGATGTGCATGAATTTTGGTCAAGGTTGGCTTACACGAAATCCAGTCATCGTCGTTGTGACCGTAATGAAGTAATGGAGGAACTCTTCAATAAAGTTCGAACATCCCACCAATCAGTCCAAAGAGATGTTATTGAGACGCTCTTCAGTAAGTTGTTTCCCGAGAACGAGGTTGTTGAAACCCCGAAAATTGTAGATATACCTCGTGGCCGTCCAAGGAAGTCCAATACTCGCAATCAATCAAGTGTGGAGCATGCCAGACGTAGGTACAAGAGTACGTCAACGTCAACAAGTAACGATAATGGAGGTACATTCTAGTTTTACGATTAATTTATTTAGTTAATTTTCTGTTATTATTTTCTTTAATTAATTTTATGTTATTATTAGCTTTATTTAATCTTCTGTTATTATTTTCTTTAGTTAATTTTCTGTTATTATTAGCTTTAGTTAATTTTCTGTTATTATTTTCTTTTAACTTAATGTTGTAAATAATTCAATGTAGGTGAAGGTCCTCCTCTTGAGATAAATTATAATCTTGTCAGTGAGATCGAGGCTTTTGGATATAAGGACTTTGTACCGGTGCCGAACCAACATGGGTTTCTAGATGCTTTTGACCCTAGAGGCGATGGTCATTGTGGATTTCGAGTTGTCTCACATGCAAGAACAGGGGATGAGAAACACTATCTACAAATGCGACGACTACTATTGCTAGAGTTGAAAAACCAAGTTTATGCGATCATTTACTATGGTGAACGTGACCAAGCTTGTAGACGAATCAAATGGGCTACATATGCACCGTGTCAAAAGCCTAATTGGATGGAAGGCTTGGATTTATTTGGTTTTGCAACGGCTTTCAATTGGACAGTATGTTGCTTGAATATGTCATATTTCAATGGTGTACATTCATGGTTTAGGTGTTCCACGTACTTACCTCTACGGTCTACACCAGGTGCTCGAGCTCCGTATGGTATTTTGTGGATACTTCATACAGGTGATCATTGGGTTCGTGTACGCATGAATGACGAATGTGCTATGCCTCCAATACACAATTTATGGAAGCGTAATCGTTCTCTCGACATTGAGTATTATGAATTTATTTATAAGGACAGACTTGATTTCTGGTGGGATTATGTAAATAGGGGACTTTTGCGGGATCCTAGAATTAGTTAGTTTTGTATTTGGTTTGTAATTTATCAATTTATTTATCAAGAATTTGTTTTCATTTTTTGATCTTTCGTTTTTATTGACAAATTCAAACGTCCAAGTCCAACAAAGTCTTAAAATAAACCAACAAACAAAGTTTTAAAAAAAATCCAACAAACAAAGTAAAAAAAAAACAACACACAAAGTCTCAAAACAATCCCAACAAACAAATTCTAAAAACAGTCCAACAAACAACAAAAAAAACGTCAATTCCCGCCTTCGGTACCACCAATCACGCCATCGGTACCACCATTCCTTCCATCGGTGCTACCACTGGCTCTCGCTCCATCGCTGCGACCACTGATTCTGGGAGTATCGGTGCGGCCACGTGAGCCTCTCCCTCTATCGGTGCGACCACGTGAGCTTCTCCCCCTATTAACAGCTGGGGGTCTACCGGCGTATGCTCGTATTTCTGGAAGCGAGATCCTCATAAACTGCCTAAATTCTCCGGTCATTTCAGGGTCATCAACATCATCAAAATGTGAGAAGCGGTGAATAAGCGACTGACCAACCTGCAAAGTAAAGGAATAAACAGTTATATTAAAATTGAAACACATTTATATGAATACACATTAATATTAAAATTACATATATATTAAACGTACCGTAGTCGGAAAGTGGGACCTCGATACGGGCAGCTCACCGACATCACGGGGAACATTCATCACATAAGGATGCGAATGTGTACTAAACCACTCCATATACCCTTGCGTGTAAGCACGTGGTGGGTGAGCGGGCAATGAACGCCTATCCAAATGTACTCTGTGAATTTTCCAATTATTCCACACGTAGTCCAACCTCGCACCGTCATATTGCACATCGTATGCAATCGACTTAACTGGACGGTAAGCCCTGTCAGTGGGAGGCATGGGGGGCGGGATGGTCTGCATGTACCCAAATTGTCGAAGACATCTCTCAGGGTAGTATGGCTCAACAATATCGATAAATCTCAACAATCCCTGAAACGCGGTACTAGGGTGTTCAGTCTCGGGATTCTGAGGGTACGGTCTCCAAGCTACCGACTCTATAGGCAACAAATCCAACTGCTCTCGGTATTTTACAAGTGCTCTATCCGCCTCAGCGCGTGGTACAGAACTGGTAGACCATATTGAAGCCCTCGGAGTATCAGGACTGGTTACCAAGGTCGCCATCGGCCTAAAACTGGGAAAGTACTCGAAGATCCACGACTGCAAAAAGGTCAAACAACCACATAAACCCTTACAATCAGTCCTCGAAGAAATACCCAACTGCCTATATAGATAAGCCAATGTGCCGACACCCCAAGCATACTTACTAATGCTACGAACATCTCTAAGCAACGGGAATATGTTTGCCCGAACCCTATCACTAGATTTGTCAACAAATAATGTCGAACTCAATAAGATCATCAAGTAACCCTGAACCTCAGAAGCCACTCCCCGCTTGCCCCCCGCAACAAACTCTTTCAAAGCTTTTTGTAAAATCAAATTGCCCTAGTATATCTTTGCATCATTACCTTGTTCCCACTGCTCTCCTAACTGAGCCTCAGTCATAGCCAACAACTCTGACATACCAAGCACGGGATGTGCCATATCAGCCTCGGGTATGCTACAAGAATCCCCATCAATACTAATCCTAAGGATCTCCGCAACATCGTGCAGCAGTATCGTCATCTCACCCCATGGCATGTGAAATGTGTTGGTGTCCGGCTGCCACCTCTCAATAAATGCACACAACAACGGCATGTTCAAATTTTTATGCATAATGTCGGGCAAATGACTAAGATCCGATTCCGCAACTATCGCGCGAACCTCATCTGGCAAAATCCACTTACGGAGCTCAACTAATGATCTTGCTCTAGTGTATTTAGTCAACAAACCACGCTCAAAGCCACGCTGATTCCACATAACGTAAGAAATGTGTCCACCAAAACTCGGAATCACATCCGGTACTAAAGGACCCCCCTGTGATGGCCCCGTCAATATCCAGCTCGAATCTTTCCCCCTAGCCCTTACTTTCCTACGCGGTTCAACCCCCGAATTGCTAGACCCCGAAGCATAGCTCTCAAACCTACCCTGCGGCCCCCGTCTAACCCGAAAAACAGAAGTCGCCTCCACATTTGTCCCCTCAACATTACCCGCCTCCTCATTATCCTCCTCATCATTTCCCGCCCCTTGATAATTTCGTTCCTCCTCCTCAAGTTCTCTCTCGAACTGTTGAAACTCCCCATCATAAAAATCGGGCTCATTTGGTATTTCTGTTATTTCGATCGACCCAATACTAGTATCTCCAACCCTCACATTACCTTTTTTACGACGATAAGATGCATGAAGTTTAGACCTACGGTCATCATTTTCCGACATCTGCATAATACAAATTATAATAGAAAAACTAAACATTTAATTACATAATACAAAAAAACATAATTACAATTGTAATTAATAAAAGTACGTAAAAATATTATCAAACAATTAATTACATAACACAAAAAACTAAAAGTAAGTAAATATATATTACATAATACGTAACTATAATTACATAATAAGACTTTTTTTTAAAAAAAAAAACCAACCAACATTTAATTTGTAATTAATAAAAGCACGTAAATATATTATCAAACATTTAATTACATAATTAAAAAAAACTAAAAGTACGTAAATATATATTACATAGTAAAAATACGTAAATATAAATACATAATAAGACAATTTAAAAAAAAAAAAAAAAAAAAAACCGGAAAAAACCGGCCCATTCGTGTGGATTACACAAATGGACCTAGGCCAATTCGTGTAATCTACACGTCTGGGCCGTGGCTCATTCGTGTGGATTACACGAATGGGCCTAGGCCAATTCGTGTAATCCACACGAATGAGCCACGGCCCAGACGTGTAGATTACACGAATTGGCCTAGGTCCATTCGTGTAATCCACACGAATGTGCCACTTTCCCCTTTTTTTTTTTTTTTTCGTAAATTCAACTATAACGATTAATACAAATTCAAAAACACGCAACCTAATGGGCTCTAATCGTCACATGCTTTCTAATCTACGTCAACCTATAAACTAATATATACTAATTGAATAAAAAAAGAAGAAAGATTGAACATACCTTGTACAAGAGATGAGAAATAAGTTTGATGATTTGAAAGGAAGAAAATAGAATGAGAAAGAAGCGATTTTGAATATATAACGGTTTGAAACGGTTTTTTGAATTTTGAATAATGAAAATTGAAGCGATTTTGAATTTATAACGGTTTGAAACGGTTTTTTGAATTTTGAATAATTTCTAACGGAAAGTTTATGACGATTTGAATTTTAAAATATTAAGACGGAAAATTTATGACGGTTTGAATTTTAAAATATTAAGACGGAAAATTTATGACGGAAACCACTTTAAAATATTAAGACGGAAAATTTATGACGGTTTGAATTTTAAAATATTAAGACGGAAATAATATATGTTGGTCAATTAATGATAAAGGGCAAAGAAGTAATTATGGGGGGCGGGATGAGTAAATTGGGGGGCGGGGTTTAGCAAGCCCCATTAAATATAGGTAAACTAATAAGAATTAGGAAGTGTGTAACAACAATAAATGATTACAAATTACAACAGCCAAAAAAAACAAATCAAGCTCAATTGTTCTCCCTGTCTTTTCAAATGAATGTTACACATTTATAAATCCTACATATTTCTAACAACAAATAAACGTACGGGAGAACTATTGTCTAAGTGGCAGTGAAGCCCTGACATCAGCTAATCTAACTATTAACAGCGATATAAATTATTAATTAACTACGGAAAAGTGAACAAACAAATTGTTAACTATTGAATAAAATTTCTCCTCCGAGCATCACCACTGTCAGTTGAGTTGACCTCCGTCACGACCAGCAGACACACCATCATGAGCTACGATCGTCATTCTTATCAATGCTTTCAAATCAACTTCAATTAACTCAAACCTTCCTAAATCATCAACAATGGAGAACAATGCGTCGATGACTCCACAACATGAAAATTCTACAGAGTACCCAACTACGTAGGTGGAAGTATCTCGCCGCATTCTTCAACTGTTGATAACGATGTTCATGTACCAATCTCACTACGACTGATATCGACATTCATATCATGTTCGCTAATCCAGCTCGTCATTCTCTTCTTTTTTATTTTGGCGCTCATCTCGCTTCTTGTGGTGATTCATGATCTAGTTCATCGGTTCAATCGGTCTTCTTCATCTTCATTCATCTATCGACGCCTTTGATTTGTTGAATTGAATGAATATGAGGAAAAAAATCAAAGATAATTTGATTGGTTTATCATTCATATGAAAGAGTTGACTTTGAGAATCAATTACATAGAGATTTTTGGAGAGAAAAAGTTTGGCAGCAAATAACGGGAGTTGAGAAGATGAATTATTATAGTATTGGGATGACTTTGTCGTATTTTCAGATTAAATCTTGACCGTGCATTATTCTTTATCTAGTGGTTTAGATTTATGAGCACCAACTCACCATAAGACATTAGACTCACAAGAACCCAATTATATATATATATATATATATATAGATTTAGGATCCGGTGGAAACGACCACTCGGTGGAAAAAGTGGAAACGAACTATATGTACATTGATATATAGTTAGATACACTTTTTTTTTTCTCTAACCAAATCTCATATACACTTTATACTATCGTAGGTACGCTTTTTACTCGAATTTTATACACACTTTTAAGAATGTAGATACATTTTTTACTACCTTAGGTACATTTTTGTACCAGAATTCTATATACGCTTTTTAAGAACGTATATACACTTTTTTTTATCGTAGGTACACTTTTATGCTGAGATTGGTACACCTTTTAGATGAATTCGGTATACATTTTATGAGAAGCCAAATACAATTTTTTTTCATCCTTGATACATTTTTTTTGTATATATAACACAAAAAATACGAATCTCCTAAATACACAAAATATTATTCTAGGTACACAAAATAAAGATCTAGATACACAAGCATTTGATCTAGATACACAAGAATTTGAAGAATAAATCAGACGAGATAACAACATTCAAATTATAAAATCGTATGAGATACCACGAACGCGCCACTAGTACAGTAGTACCTGCGACTAGCTCCGGCATAGAAGATTAATCAATCACCACCAATAGCCCCACAAGTCCCCCGCCCAGACTAACACTATAATTGTGACGCAAAAAGCACCATTATCTACATATTTTGACCTCCACTTCAGCATTCAATCGACATTATGTATTAAAAAAACATTCAATCGCCATTCTGATCATCATTAACAACAACAATCCACCATAAACAAAAACCAAAATAACCTCCATCAGTACCATCGATCATAATATCAACACCGTTAAACGAACTCTATTCACTATCGGATACTACCTTGAACTTTTCTTTCGCCGCCAATCACCACCATGACCACCACGAACTCCTCTGTTTCCTTTCTTTGTTCGATTCTAGTTTGATAATCATGGTTTTTGCGGGTTTTTTGTTGCTCAATGGACTCGCCGGAAAGACGCGTCGCCGTCATACGAGGAGGTGAGTGACGTCGTCGATCACATATGGGGTATATGATGATGCCGCTGGCGTCTGGTGGTCGTCGTGGTGTTCGTCGCCGTTGTCTGTTAGTGTTGTCATCGGCTGCGGGTGGTGGCTACTGACATTGGTTATGGGGTGAATTTGAAATGTGGTCTTAGGCATTTAGGAGGGATACAATTGGTTTTTGGGGGAATTAATATTTAATTGTGTGCTGCCAAAAAAAATATTTGATTGTGAGAATGTGAGTATTATTGTAATAGGACGCGAGTGAAGATGTTTTAAAGGTCGTTTCCACTTTTTGCACCGAGTGGTCGTTTCCACCGGATCTTGACTCTATATATAGTCAAGATCCGGTGGAAACAACCACTCGGTGGAAAAAGTGGAAATGTACTACAAGCCAAATTGTATACATATTTGCGCTATGACAACTGAATACCCATGGGCTATGACAACTGAAAACCAATAATACGAAACGTATAAAACTACTCAATCAGCCCAATTTTCTCGTCTCTCTCTACATCTTCTTTCTCTCTCTAAACTCCAGAAAAACACCCTAATTCCTTGTGATATTCATAAAACGACTACTCAATCAGCCAAAATTTGAAATTAATTGCATGTAAGTGATGTATTTTTATTCGAATTTTGTGTAACTACATGTTTGATTTGATTTGTGACTATCGAATTAGACTGATTTGGTTTGTTTGATTTGTTGTTTGTTGATAGCAGAAGGATCATGGAGATTGAAAGTTCAGATGCTTTGATATCAACTACTGATGCAATTGTTCAATCTACTGACACCATTACCGAACAATCGGCTTCCGAATTAGGTATGTATCTCATGATCGTTGATTATTTCTATAAAAACTAGAGGTGTGTTATTTTATCATTTCTGATTTGATTGTGTTGATCGATTTTTGGTTATTGATCAATTCATTGTTTTTTTCGTATTTGATGTGTGTACCTAATGCTATGATTGTTGCGTCTTCAATAATTATTTATGTTGGGTCAATCTTAGTATTTTTCGTGTATCTAGGAATACCGGGTTGTGTATATATAATTGTTATTTTTGTTGTTTTTGTATTTGATGTGTGTACCTAATGCAATGATTGTTGGGTCTTCAATAATTATTTATGTTGAGTCAATCTTATTAATTTTCGTGTATCTAGGAATACGGGGTTGTCTATATATAATTGTTATTTTTGTTGTTTTTCGTATTTGATGTGTGTACCTCATGCTATGATTGTTGGGTCTTCAATAATTATTTATGTTGAGTCGATATTAGTAACTTTCGTGTATCTAGGGCAATGGTATGTTCCGGGTTGGTGTACCTAGAAATACAAATGATGCATGCCATTTATTTTTAAAACCTTTAGTTATTATGTTATTTTTATTGCAAATATTGTGCTGGTTATGGCGACACCACCCATCTGGCATAACTATAAGGAAAGGATTCATGTTTGTGCACCCAATCTGAGGCCTGCTCTGGGAATGAGTTTTGATGAATTGAAAAAGGGAATACAGTTCTACAAAACATATGCTGCCAATGCCGGTTTTAAAATGAGACTATCAAACCAAAGGGTCGTAGATGATGTGGTTATTACTAAGTATTGTTTGTGTAGCAAGGCTGGAGAAAGCGCGAACAAAGGAAAGGTAAAAATAAGGCAGAAAACTAGAATTTCGTGTCGTGCGAGAATTTTTCTTAAAAGAAACGATGTCGGGCATTATGTGATTGTTGACTTTCATGAGGGACATGCACACCTTCTTTTTACCCCAACTACGGCAGTACATTTGTCAGATTCGAGGCAACTAACTTCCGTACATAAAAGTATGATTGTGGACAACTCGAAAGTGAACAAAGGTCCTGTACAGACTTTCAGAATGTTTAAGGAATACGTGAAAGGTTACAACAACATAGGAGCGTCATTATAGGACTTTAAGAATTATTGGAGAGATGTGAAAAAATTTATCAAGGCGTATGATGCTCAGATGATGATTGAAAACTTTATGCAGAAAAAAGCCATGTGTCCCTCCTTTTTCTTTGATTTTGAGGTTGATGAAAGCGGACGTCTATCTAGAGTTTTTTGGGCCGACCCTATATCAATAAAAAACTACATCCTTTTGGTGATATGACGTCGTTTGACACGACCTTTAACATGAACACATATAAGATGATTTTTGCACCTTTTACTGGGGTAGCCCATCATAAAAAATGTGTTACCTTTGGAGCTGGCCTTTTAAGAAATGAGTCGGAAGAAGGTTTTACCTGGCTGTTTCATTTGTTTTTGAAAGCAATGAGTGATAAGTATCCTGTGTGCATAATTACTGACCAAGATTTAGGAATAAAAAAAGGAGTCCGGAACGTTTTTGGTGACAAAACGCAACACCGATATTGCATGTGGCACATTATGAAAAACGTTCCTCACAAAGTCGGGGCTACTATCTTCAAAGAGACAAATTTTATGAAAGACCTATGTTCATGTGTTTGGGATGAAGACATTGAGCCATCTGAATTTGAAGAACGATGGGGTTCAATCATGACGACATATGATTTAACCGAACATAAGTGGCTGAGTAAGATGTTTAATAAGAGAAGGTATTGGATCCCGGCTTAATTTAGAGGTTTGTTTATGGGTGGGTTAATGAGAACTACCTCTAGGTCGGAGTCGGAAAATAGTTTTTTCGGAAATTTCATGAATCCAAACTTAACACTTGTGGAGTTTTTGATGAGATTTGAGAGCGCCATGGATGCGCAACGATGTAAACAGTCCAAGTTAATTGCAGATTCAAAAAACACCTTCCCCAATCTGATAACACCCCATCCTTTGGAAAAACATGCTTCCGAGTTCTACACTACACCCGTCTTTATTGAACTTCAAGAAGAATGGAAGGTTGCCTGCTTCACATGTGGTGTAAAGGTTATGGGTAATGTTACAAGCGGCAACATACCTGTTGTTGAACGTGCAATAGACCGGGTTTCTTATGTTAGTTTCGATTATGAAGAGCTAAAATTGAGTTGCTCGTGCAAAAAGTTTGAGAGGCATGGTATGATGTGTCGTCATGCTCTCTATGTGTTGAAAGATCAGGGCTTCGAACAAATCCCCATTCATTATTTGCTAGTCAGATGGAGCAAATATGCGATGAGTGAGCCGCTTACTAATGTACCTAGATCTTTGATTGATGATTGCAATACACTAGACGTCAGAAAAAACAAGATTGGTGTGTTATGGTCCGAGTTGTACTCGTGTGTTACCCTTGCTGAACAAAAACATGCGTACATAGATGAATTTATGGACTTACTCAAGGGTTTTAAGGACAAGTTGATATTGCAAAGCAATGTATCTGATGGTGAATGCAGCGATACATCTGATCAGACAAAAAGAAAAAACGCTGAGCTTGAGAAACTTTTAGGAACCAAAATACCGGCT
>JAIUZE010025482.1:0-29787 GCA_022085475.1 Heliosperma pusillum | reverse complement strand
AATTGTTACTTAAGAGACAAACCTAGTTTAACAGATTAGAATACTACCGCCTCCCTGTGGATTCGATACCTTGCTTGCCGCTGACTATTAGTTAGTAGTGAATTAGGTTTACTTTGATTAAGGAGACGCGACTTTACCCTTATCACAAGTCCTTGTACCTCTCCCAGGCTTCATATATGCTCTCATCATCCCCTTGTCGGAAACCAGTGATTTGACTTCTCAACAAAGCGGTCTTTTCTGGAGGAAAGTACTTTTGGTAGAAGGCAAGAACTAAACTCTCCCAATCGGTTATACCTAATGTAATCTTATCAAGGCTATGAATCCACAACTTTGCCTTGCCCCTCAAAGAAAATGAGAAGAGCATCTCTCTAATTTGCCCTTGGGTGACTCCAGTTTGTCTAATAGTAGAGCAATAGTCACAGAATTTTTGGATGTGAAAGTTGGGATCTTCTGTGGCATTGCCACTAAATTGGCTTATTTCTATAATGTTAATGAAGGCAGGTTTGATTTCAAAGTTTTCGGCTGTGATTTGGGGTGTAGCAATACCCCTTGGGAGTATTTCCGCGGTGGGTTTGGAATGGTCTGAAAGTCGAACCATTTCCTAATGTGAAGGTGAAGATGGAATGTTGTTTGAAAGTTGGATGGTTTTTGGGAATGGAGATGAGAATGGATCTTCTTCTCCTTCAAGATTAGATAAAATATCCGAATACTTCTCACGAATACGGTCTAAACTTGAAGAATCAGAAGCTTTTGAGATTTCGTTGAATAGCTTTTTTCTCCTACGCAGAGTTCTTTCTAGATTGGGGTCTAAAGAGATAGGGGTCCCTAGTCTAGACGATCTGGGCATAAGGTTGAAAAGCTAAGATGAAAAATCAAGAGAGGTCTAAAGGAATTTGGGTTCCTAAAGACTAGATAAAACTAATTGCAATAGAAATCACAAGAAAAGGAAAACTAAACCGTGCTCCCCGGCAACGGCGCCAAAATTTGATGGGGCCTGTCGCAAGCCCGATACAAAGATAAATTACCCAGACTAGGCTAATAATAAATTAATGTAAATAGGGAAGTAGGGGTCGATCCTCAAAGATATGGTGTTTCCTATGGATTGTGAATCGTCTCACAATTGTGTTTTATCTAATGAGTTTCTGGGTTTTGGAGTTTTTAATTTCTAAACTAATAAAAGGCATAAATGAAAACAAAATAAAGGCAAACTAAAATGAAAACAATAAAGCTAATGATGAATTAACAATGATGAAAAACATCGAGGGAATTAGGTTCACACATGTAGATTAACATATTGATGAAATTGGATTTAGGATGTGAAAATAATTCATTGTGAGTTCGTAAGAATGATGTGTTCATTACAATCATAGATCAGATGGTCTAGCAGGCTTTTAGGCGATTTACTAGGTCTTAATCTACCATGTCATGCTTTGTCTATTCAATTCCCGTATCTCTACCTTGGAAAAGAATTCCATTCTAGTCATGATTTTGGCCAGAAATCGTCAACTATCGTTATAGTCCAAACATGCATAGACACAATGTTTTAGAAGCACAATTTCTTTTATCCAATTATCATCTTTTAATTAATCTAACATGGCTATCCTACACCCTAGAAAAACGACTACTTATGCATGATTAACAATAAAAGGGCAACTAAGAATATAAAACTAAGAATGGTAAACATGATAAAGGAAATACTAAAAGAAAATGAAACTATAATGTAAGATTACCGGAAAGGATGAACAAAGATTGAAATGGAACAAGAACTTGAATAGGAAATGCAAACCCGAAAACTTGAGTTCCAATTACAAGTAGAACCATACAAACTTAGAACTAAACTAAACTAGAGAAAACTAAAACTAAACTAAAACTAAGAAGAAAATGAGAGAAAGAAGAAAAACTAAACTAAAGAGAGAAGAGAAGTGTTTTTTGTACATATTATTTGTGTGTGGAGGCTAGGCTATTTATAGGGTTGAGAGGTTGCTCAAATGTGTCCAGATTCATCCCCTAGACAACCTAATAAAGCACCATTAAGGCTTGCATTAAAGAGAGGTTGGTCAAATGTGTCCAGATTCATCCCCTAGACAAAGCATTTAATCACTCATTTAAGCTTGGTAGAAGAAGAGCCAAGAAACGTCTCAGCAGCAAACATACCCGATCGGGTAAGTGGAAATCCGACCGGGTATGTGTGCAAGATGAACTTTTCCGTCTCTTCCAATTTCATCCTTGGGCACGGAATCCTATGCCTTGGTCTTGGTCAATGCAATACGTAATTGGGCTTGGGCTAGTCTTCCTTTGACTTGGGTTGATGTTTCCTTTTGAAGTTCAAAGCCAATGTCCAAGATAAATCCACTTGAGGAAGGATGTAGCGGAATCGTAATCAAATCGTGAAATGGCTATCATCGGTTCCTCATAAACTTGTACTCTAGTGTCTATGCTCCATAAAGTAGGAAAATATAGCAAAACCGCTTCATTTCCTATAAAACGAGACAAAACACGCAAAACAACTAGAATAGCAATATTAGCTCGTTAATCACTTAACAAAGTGCATAAATCGTATAGAAATCGAGCTAAAACGGGGGATAAAATCATACAAATATTCACTTATCAACTACCTAAGTCCACCAAGGAAATTTAAACCACTATAAATACAGTGGCTCTCATTCATTTGAGGGGGATAAATTATAACCAACGAAATTCATAAGAGAGATTCTAGAGAGAAGAAAAGCTCTATAAATATCCTCTACAAGATACCTCTGCAAGCAATCAACAAGCACACCAGACCTGTGCCGCCTGCCCAAGACATTCAAGATACAACTTTCAAGAGAGAACAAGTTCCTGTGACCCTCTCAAGAATACAAATTGACACTTCCTACAGAGTGCATACAACCTCTATAGGTGTCACTCAAACACTACGTCGCGCTTCTTCTACAGATAGCATACACGTACTCTTTACGGCATATTAGAATCAAAGAATACATTAGAGATTGTACACATAACTTTATGATATTAATAAAAATTACTTTGTCTCTTACTTTGTGTTACATTTATTTTGCGATACAAAATTTGTTGTTACAAATTTTAGTGAACCCGACGTGAAACTCTCTAACTCTCATCTCTACCGCCGTATCAATCAAATCTACATCTACAAGAAGATATCTTCCCAGCAAAACATCTTCTCCAAGAAAACCTATGCAGATACCCTACAGGGTACTCCCACTGCTGCTACATCCCCAGCTACGATATCAATCGGCATCTATACTGGAGGAATGGCGAAGAACGTTGCTATCAACGCTGCTGCTGCTACCAGTCTACGCTCTGCGCGCATCCACACAAGGCCGCGCAAGTTCTCTGTCGCCTATATAGCTGCTGGTGTAACAACTCTCCTTGCTTCTTCTACTACTTCAATTGAAGAGACTAAAAGTGCTAAAGTCGTCAACAAGGCATCTCCTCGCACACCCAAGGCGTTGCCAAAGAAGATAAAAGCCTCTAGTCTTACTAGTGCTTCAGTCATCATGATAGAGGGTAGGTCTACTATCGAGGAACATGTTCAAACCATGAATGAGCTAATAAAAAAGATGATGAATGAGAATGAAGAGAAGTATAAGAAGATTGATGACCTCCAGAAGGAACTTGTGGAGCTTCGTGACAGGAAGGGTCACAATGATCATAGCGACACTGACAAGCCCAGTGACAGTGACAAGGATGATGACGAGGATGACATTGAAAAGCCTAAAAACGATATTGGCGCCTTCACTGAAAAGAAGCTGCAAGAATTGATAGCCTAAACCATCAAAAGTCAACGAGGTGATAGCTCAAATAGAAGTGGACACTACGTCAAGCCTTATGCTAAGAGGATTGACAACTTGCGCATGCCTTCTGGCTATCAACCTCCAAAGTTTCAACAGTTCGACAGGAAGGGGAATCCAAAGCAACACATCACCCACTTCATCGAGACATGTAACAATGCTGGGACTGAGGGTGATCGTCTAATGAAGCAGTTTGTGCGTTAACTTAAAGGGATCACGTTCGACTGGTACACGGATCTGGACTCTTAGTCAATTGACAGCTGAGGCCACATGGAAGATGAATTGCTTAATAGATTCTACAGTACCAGGTGCATTGTCAGTATGACTGAGTTGACCAACATAACTCAGTGGGAAGAGGAACCTGTCGTGACTACATCAACAGATGGCGCGCGCTAAGTCTAGAGTGCAAAGATCGCTTAAGTGAGATGTCGGTTGTTGAAATGTGTATCAACGACATGAATTAAGACCTTCTCTACATCCTGAAAGGGATCAAACCAAGAAGCTTTCAAGAGTTGGTGACTCGCGCCCATGACATGGAAATCACAGTCAAAAGGTGCGAGAAAGCTCGATCAACTTCTTCCCAGGCACCAACTGAAAAGAAGGAGTTCAAGAAATTTGATAAGGGCTCCAAGTCAACAAAAAAAGAGGCAATGGTCGTTGAGACCAGCACGCCTGTCAAAATTTTATCAAAGCCCAAGTACGAAAAGAAGAAGGAGTCGTTCTCTTACAACTACCAACATGATAAGCCTACCCCAAAGGAGTTGCAAGGAAAGAAGTATCTATTTCCTGATTCAGCCTTGTCAGGGATACTAGATGATCTCCTGGAGAAAAAGGTTTTGAAACTGCCAGAGTCCAAGCAACCCGAGTAAGCTAACAAGACAAGCAACCCTAACTATTGTCGCTACCACAGACTTGTGAGTTATCCAATTGAAAAATGTATAACACTAAAAGAGAGGATAATGCAGCTCTCCAGATATGAGAAGATCATCCTTGACGTAGATGAAATAGTAGTTACAAATCAAACTCCTGCAGCCTTGGAGCAACTTGAGGAGCCAATTGGCATGTGAATTAAGGGTGGTACGTGCAGATGTTACAGTTTGGAAGCCTGGAGCCTGTGGAATTATGGATCAACATGTCATTGCCGTCACCCTCTCCATTGACATTAAAAGAAAACTTAGCTCCTCAGGATGAGAAAAAGGATAAGATGGATGACGATGATGGTGAAGGATAGACTGTGGTCAATGATGCGTGTATTTTATATAGACTTTTTAGTCCATTTATGCACGCATTTCTATGTCATTTAGGTGATATTATGTCACTATATGCCCGTATTTGGCTACTTTGTACTTTCATTACCATTTTGTAGGTACAAGCTGCGTAGTAGCGGAAACCGAGCCAAAACAGTCCACTTTGCATGCATTTAGGAGAATGGAAGGAACGGAACATAAGCTCTTGCATGGGAAAGCGTGAAACCGCTCACAATCAAGTCCAAAGCCACGACCAACACTATATGCGAGGCCAGAGGACCTCGATCGACCATATCTTTGGTCGATCGAGGGGAGTACTGATGAAGAAGACTCGATCGAGTGACTCTCTACTCGATCGAGAGGATTTGTTGCTAGAGAAGACCTTGATCGACCTGTCATCTGCTCGATCGACGGGTAGCTGTTGAAGAATTGGTCGATCGAGAGGATGAAGTCCTCGATCGACTGATATTCTCGAATAAAGACCTTGATCAAAGGGGATTTTCCCTCGATCGAGTGAAATCTGTCACGGGCCTTAAGTTCGTAGACTAATTAGGTTAGAAGTCGTGTTATGCATTATATAAGACTCTTAGTTCGTCATTAATGATTTTTTGATCGACTACTTAGCAGACACTTATCATTCACCATTAGTTTCTGAACTTTCTTAATCTTTAAGTTTACATTCGGGTTTATTATCGACACAGATTTTTTCTTTATGCCGGATTTGCTAAGATTGTAAACTCTTTTCTCCCCTTTATTCTTAATCTTTGTTCTAGTCTTAATTACTGTTTTACCTTTCTTAATTGCTGCGTTATTGTTCTTTATGCTTGTTAATTACGATTATATCATGTCTAATGTCATTTATTCAATCGTCTTTATTGCTAGCATCATTAATAGTATGAGTAGCTAATTCCCTTATATGTTAGGATGAGGAAAACTGTAATAAAGGCATGATAGGATAATGTATGTTAGTTAATCTTGAATATGAGAATTAATCTAAGCAATATAATTGAGGTTAGTCGAATGAGTGCACGCAGGAGACTAGCTAGGTAGTTAACCCTGACCTGTATCGAGAGATTGGAAGGGAAAGGCTTACTTAGAATTTATAGGTGACTCCTAAGAGGGCGAGAGTTAATTAGGAAAATCCCTAGGGTGGTTTGAGACTGAAAGGAGAAAACCATTGCCCTTCTCATTGATAGATTGACTGACTTAGTTGACCTGTAGATGCCGATATTGCAGTAGACCGAATCCTAGCATATTTTTTCTTTATCTGATTTATTTCTTATTAACCTCTACCTTTATTTCTCTTCCCTTAAATCTTATTTAGTTTAGTTTAAAACCAAATCAAAACCCCCAGACTGTGACTGACAGACTTAGATTACAGTTAGTTAATTTCCTCCCTGTGGAGATCGACCCTACTTCCGCTATTTTCTTTAGTTAGTAGACTTAGGCTTTTATTTTTGGTGTATAACGACTCGCATCAAATTTTGGCGCCGTTGCCGGGGAGGCAATTTAATTTTCTGTTTAATTATTTCTGTCTCGTCTTAAGGAATTTCTAATTCCTTAAGACTGTTCTTATTTTTCTCTCTATAGTTGTGTATGCGCAGGTCCCAAAGGCCCGAGTTAGTGGAAGCTGATCCAGAGCCCAAAAGAACCTTCTTACGCAGAAAGAGAGGGTTAGATAAGACTGTTCAGGAGAAAGACTTGAGTACTTCTGACTCCGTCTTCGACAATTTTATTTTCGAGGAAGATTTGACTGTTGAGACTGCCGTACCAGCGAAGATGCCTAACATTGCTAGTCACTCTGAGCCCACCGCTGCATGTATACCCCAGGGATTCGAACTTGCAACGGACGAAGGTTTAACTTCTTTTGATCTTCGTCTGTCTTATATCAAGCTTGTTCAGCAGGACAAGTATAGGGGTGTGGCTGGGGAAGATCCGAGAAAGCATATGGAGACTTTTGCTGATTACTGCTCTTCTATTCCAGTTTCTAAAGGGGTGACACAAGACAAAATCAAGGAGGTCTTGTTCCCTTTTTCTCTTACCGACAATGCCAAAGATTGGTTGAAGAATCTGAATAGAGAAGAACTTGGCATTACTGGCTGGACTACACTTGCACTGGCCTTCTACAAGAAGTATTTTCCACCACAGAGGATGAATGCTTTAAGGGGTCAGATTACAAATTTCAAGCAGACAGTTCATGAAAATCTCTATGAGTCCTGGGATCGATTTAAGATGCTAGTGAGGTCTGTTCCTCACCATGGGTTCGAACAGTAGTTTCTATGTAACCAGTTTTACAACTGGTTGTATGATGATCATCGAGCTATCTTAGATGCCGCATCGAACGAGAGATTCCAGAAGGAGATAGATGATGATAAGGGTTGGAAATTGATCGAGGAGATGGCAACCCACTGTGCTGAATATGGTAATCCGCGAAGTGGTACACGGACAGTAGCTAGTGTTGATTCTGACGGTCTGGATGCTAAATTTGATAAACTGAATGCCAGACTTGACAAATGGTAGAAGCAGGCTGCAGATAACCAGCGGACGGTTCATTTCCTGCAGCGAGATGAAGTGATCACTTGTGAAAGGTGTGGCGAAACTGGTCACACGGATGTAGATTGTCTTGCAGAAAAGGAGCAAGTTTGTTCCTTTCAACAATATCGTCAAGGGGGTGGTTACTATAATCAGGGGAATATCCATCTGATAAGTGATATTTTGTACTGATTTATCCCCCGTTTTAGCTCGATTTCTATACGATTTATGCACTTTGTTAAGTGATTAACGAGCTAATATTGCTATTCTAGTTGTTTTAAGTGTTTTGTCTCGTTTTATAGGAAATGAAGCGGTTTTGCTATATTTTCCTACTTTATGGAGCAAAGGCACTAGAATACGAGTTTACGAGGAACCGATGATAGCCATTTCACGATTTGACTACGAGTCCGCTACATCCTTCCTCGAATGGACTAATCTTGGACTTTGAGTTTGAACTTCAAAAGGAAACATCAACCCAAGTCAAAGGAAGACTAGCCCAAGCCCAATTACGTATTGCATTGACCAAGACCAAGGTATAGGATTCTGTGCCCAAAAGACGAATTTGGAAACGACGGAAAAATCCATCTTGCACACTTCCCCGATCGGATTTCCACTTACCTGATCGGGTATGTTTGCAGATGAGCGTTACTTGGCTCTTCTTCTACCAAGCTTAAATGAGTGATTAAAGGCTTTGTCTAGGGTATGAATTTGGACGAGATGCAGCAGCCATGCAGCCCTATAAAAGCCAAGGATCATCTCACACAATTATCATATCTTACATACAATTATATTCAATTAGCATACTTTCACAATAATCTAATAGTTTATTTCTTCCTTTCATACAAGTTTTAGATTATAGTTTATGCAATTTCTTAGTACTTCTTTACTGTTTTTATAAGCTTTTGTTATTGGGTTGGATAAGGCCATTTAAGCAGCTTCTTACCCCGTTCATTTTTGGTAATTCTCTATCCTTCACTTATGCAGTTTTTATCATCATGAACTTTGATCTAATTAGTATTCTTTTCATATTATTGTTATTAGGAAATTCATCTAAAAGTAATCTAGTCAAAACTGAAATATTGTTTAACATGTCATATTATATTTTGTCTAAACATATAATTATAGAATTCACCATTAGAATCATTATTAGCATAATCACCTTAATCACTTTAGTATTTATATTTCATAGTTTAATTTCCTACATCTTTTTCTTATTAATTTACTTAATCACATAATCATATAAACTAGATATAACATTGTAAGATTATCATTGTGTAAATATAATAAATAGAATTGTAATATTGAAATGATTTGCTAGTTAAAATGAATTAAAAGAAGAGTTGATACCAATAGAACCATCTAGTTGTTTCTTCCTTTGGTCATGCCAAATCCTATAAGTTTGTTTAGTGGCCATGAACAATTGTTTGTATTAGTCAATTTCCGTCTTTGTAACGAGAGTTGGGATGGGAATTAGGACTGCCAATAGGTGTTTAGTGACCTAATCATGCTGAGAGGACGTTAGGACCCACTAAAAGGTCGTTACGAATCCGAGAGGAATATACCGCTACAAGGCTTAGACAATCATAGTAATTCTAATGTTGGTATCAATAAAATTTTCAAATCGTTTTGCATGTATTTCTCTTTCACTATATCAATTTGATTAGATAGTTTATTTTACCGTATTAGATAGTTTATTTTATTGTTGTTTAGTTAGTTTACTTTATCCTCATTTTATTATTGTTTTTAGATAGTTTACTTTATTGTTATTAGCTAGTTTATGAGTTTAGTTAGATAGTTTTTCAATATTGTCATTTAAATACCGCCCTTAGTTAGATTTTAAATATCGTCACCTGGATCAGTACATTTCCCCGATCGGATCCGTGACAACCCGATCGGGTAAGTTGTCTATTTCTAGTTTTACATATTTGTCATTTACATATCGTCATTTACATACTTGTCATTTACATATTTGTCATTTTATTTTATGTTAGTAGTTTAAGACAACCACCTCAATTGACTCGAACTTAAATGAAAATCACCCCGTAGCAATTCATAGTTAACACGTACTCCCTGAGGATCGACACCCTACTTCCGTAATACATTACTTATGTTGTTAGCCTAAGTGTGGGTAATTATTTTTGTATCGGGCTCGCGACAGGTTCGGTCAAATTTTGGCGCCGTTGCCGGGGAGCACGGTTTTGTTTATCTATGAATTGTTGGTTTTTGTTTAAAAATTCTTCCATTTTTAGGTGCAACCGTACCTAAATCATCACTAACTTTTTTTTTTTGTGTTTTTCTTGTAGGTTGACAAAAATGGTACTAACAAGGGGAAGATCCAAGGTACCGGGTTTTTGAGCTCGCTAGTGGGATCCTAAGGGTCCATATGACTTTGTTTATTCTCATTGAGGGTAACCAATTTAGTGGTAAACCAAATGAAAACCCGTCACACCATATCCAAACCTTTTGTGAATTGTGTCAAACCTTTATGAGGGAGGGATTCACCCAAAACCAAATTAGAGAAATTCTCTTTCCTTTATCACTAAAGGGAGAAGCTAAATGGTTGTTCACCCGTCGTTTAAAGGATGCCACAAGACCAATGTAGTGGGAAGAGATTGTCATCGCTTTTCACGGTAGGTTTAGAACCACTATGTCAAACCTATCAATTAATTCACAAAAAGAAAGTGGGGAAGGTTCACAAACTAATGGGGGAGAGCGAAAGAAAAGTCGAGTGGAAACTTCAAATGATGTTGACACTACCATTTCTTTAGCCTGTCCCGTTCAATTAAAATAAACCACCCCAAAACATACTTTATATCGCCCAAAAGTTTTCAACCCATTTACCTCACTTACAACACCTTGTGAACTTTGTGGAGGAATAGAGCATGTACCTCAACGATGTGGGAAGAAACTCATACCCTTAAACCCTTTTCACCCACAATTTTGCCAAACTCAACCCACTAATACATCTCATACAATTTCACACCCATCCTCTCAAAATGATCAATTTATAGCAAAAGTAGATGTCAAGTTAAGGGAAGTAACCCAAGCCTAACATAATATGTACTCATACTTCTTTTCTAGCTTAAACTCACTCAAATCAACCATTTTGTCTCTCCAAAAAAGAGCAGAGGAGTTGACCTCATCGAGTTCTAGCCAAACCACCCAAGGGAGTGAAGAACCATCGATTGTCACAATTGACATGATTAGTGACAAACCTTGTGATCATCCTCTTGGGAATGGAAAGAGTAAGGAGCCCATCTTTAGGTTACCCCATGAACTTTGCAACAATCCAACACTAGCCAAACCAACCAAACTCCCTACACAAGAGGAGACATCCCGTCTCGAATCTTTTATCATGACATTGATAAAAGCTCAAGGGAAATTAGAAGAAAGAGTTGTTGAAATGACAAAGGCAAATGACGAAGCTTTCTCAAGGTTGGAGGCGAGGATTGGCAAGATATCTAGAGAAAAAGAAGCAATGAAAGATTCTCACCAGGAACCTACGCTTGAAGAAGGGAAGGTTATCATTCCTTCCAAACTTAAAGATCCAGGTTGTTTTAACATTTCTTTCACAATGTGTTTTCATACGGTCAAAAGTGCATTGTGTGATTTAGGAGCCGCTATTAGCGTCATGCCTTTTTCCGTCTATCATGACCATTGCCCAATAAAAATGAAGATCACTAATACTAGCCTTCAACTAGCCGATGGATCTATGCATACTCCAGCAGGAATAGTGGAAGATGTCCCCATACGGATTGGATACTTCCTCATTTCCGTTGATTTCTATGTCATATTTTCAAAGAAAGAAAGAGACGACTATATTATATTAGGAAGACCCTTCCTAAATATAGTTGGAGCTTGTATAGATGTGAAAGGAGAGAAGATCACCTTTGAATTGGATGGATCAAGTGCCACCTTTGATAGAAAGGGGAATGTATTGAGTGTAGGAGATGGTGACCTCGAAGCTTTCAAAGCTTCGGAAGCATGTTTAGAATGAGATTGCCATGGATGTTGGTGAGGGTAAATGAGGAAAATTCAAGGACGAATCCAGCTACAGGGATCTCAAATCCCTTCATAAGGCTTAAGGAGGGATAGCAAAACAAAGTCTAGCATGACTTAAAAATGCGCTTGTCGGGAGGCAACCCGTCTTTCTCTTTACTTTTTCTTTATGCAATCTTTATTCCACTTATTAGACAATGATTTGGACTATTTTATTTGGACTATCTTTTTGGATTTTGTGTTGTAATAGTTAGGGATAATTATCGTTTTACTTATTATTTACATTTAGAAATGCATGTTTAGTTGATAGTTTTTCGTACTTAGAATTTGAGGACCTATTGAGATAAGAAGGAGCTACCCTTGGCTTAAGTTGCCAAGATTACTACGGTTAGTAAGTATGTTCAAGGACATAGCCAAAAGGTAAGAGCAAGTAGCAAAGAAAAAAGAAACAAAAACCGGACCAGCGAATTTCCCCGATCGGATTGCTGTATACCCGATCGGGTAAGTTGTCTGCTTCGACTTTTGTTCTATTTTATTCTATAAAGCCAACTTGCTACCCTTTGCTTGCTGCCATATACCCGTGTTCTTCAATTTCAAAGCTCAAAATTCTCTCAAAACCTTCATTTCTTAGTCTTTTCTTACAAAATTTGTCACTATAGTTCATCAAAGGCAACTTCTAAGCATCATCAAGTAAGTTAATTCTACTTTAGTTACTTCAATCTCTCTATTTTTCCAGAAATCCAATATGAACAAACCCTAACCCAAATTTGGGGGTTCTTGATTTTGATTGAAAAAGTTGTTTAAATTGGATTTCTAATGCTTATTACATGTTATAGAGTGAATGTTAGTGATTAATTAGGATGATTACTGTGATTTGAATGCTCATATGCCAATTAGGATACTCATCTTTACTATATGCTAAGAACTTATGGTTAAGTGGTAGTATGATGCTTGAATTTATGCTTTATACTATGAACTTATGATCTTATTGTGTTAATTTAGCATTAGTACCTTTAGGTAGTGGCCAAACTCATGATTCAAGTTTATGTTACTCATCTTAAGTGACATATTGTTATGCTTTAAGAATATCCATTTGTGCTCAAAGGTAGCATGACAATGTTTCACTAAGGTAGTTATGCTTGAATTTGTGCTTAAAGCTTAGTATTCTAACACTTATGCTATCCAATTGTGTTTATAAATGAAGTATTTTAATACTAGTTTCTTGTAGAAAATGGCACCTACAATAAGGAGATCAAAGAGGGGAAGAACCTCCAATCAAGGAGAAAGTAGTAGAGCCCAAGAAGAAGACATAAAAATGCTTGAAGCAAATGATCAACCCGAAAATCAAGGAGATGCTATGCATGATCCTGACTTTCCGGATGTAGAATTTAGTTCAAACAAGCAATGGCAAAATTGGTGTATTCTTAAAAGCAAAGGTATGAGGGCTACCAAGTTCCTCGATGTTTCTTCTTTAAGGCATATGAAACTTTTTTAGCATGTCAAAGTGTTATTTAGGGGTCGAGGTATGAATGCTAGCATGAACTTTAGTTATAAAACCTACCCTCAATTAACCCTTGAATTCTTGAGCTCATTTGAGTTACATAGGTCTAGGAATAGAAACACCATGCCTCAAGTTCGCTTTCGATTATTCAATGATGATTATAGTATGAACTTAGAGACTTTTAATAGACAATTTGATCTCACCTCTGAGGACACTGTTACCTCACCTCCAGAAGGCTTTGATGTTAGCCTTGTTTGGAACACTATTTCGACTTACCCTGTCTCTCCTTGGGACCATGTCCCACACCAACATATCCATCATCCCGCCATTAGAATCTGGCAAAGATTCATGGGATGGGCCTTCTTGGGTCGTGCTGAACCTCATTTGGTGAGATGAGTGGAGTTAGAAATTTTAGGAGGATTTTTGAATGTGAATGGTGACGAACCATGGTCTATTAGTATTCCTTATTATTTTGCTATTCAGTTGACTAAAGCCATTAATCCTAAGAATACTGCCATTGTCTATGAAGGTCTTATCACTCACCTTGCTATGCGAGTTTGTGGTTTTAACCAAGCCACCACTGACCTCCAGGCATTGACTACACCTCCCACCGAGATGGAAAATGGGTTGGATTATGATTATTTTGTTTAGCTTAACTGGTTTCGTGTCTCTCACCCCCATATAATTTGGAGGATAACTAGCCACGATTCGGTCAAGTTGACCGCAGAGGTAGAACAAATTCCATTTCTTAGGCAGCGTCCTCAACTTCAAGAGGGTGTGGCTATCTTACCCCGACCCACTTAATTCTTTCCTGTTGGGGATATTACCCCCAATGAACCCCCTGTTCAACTTAGATCCCACCGCCCTGAGGTAGGACTATCCTCTCAATCGACCCATGCTACGGGCGATGTGACCGCCATGTTTGAAGCCTTGACCTTGTCCGTTAATAGAATTCAGTCCGACCAGCAGCTTGCTTTGCACCCCATTTATGACCACTTTGTTAGGCAACGTGTGATTAGACCTGAGGGCCCCCACCCGTCTTTCTATACTTGGCCCGAAGGGGGTATGGTACTTCTTATGATGCAGGTGTGCAGCAGACCGGATCTGATTACTGTGGTACCGACTATGGCGTTGAGAGTTTTGGAGGGTATGGAGGTGATTTTAGAGATCACCAAGTAGAAGAGTACCAGTCCTTAGGAGCCAGCAACCCAACCGGGACCATTGCTTATCGTGGTAGTTATTATTCTGCAGATGATACCTACTATACAGATGCTTCTGGATCCGCATCCGAGCCACCTCCTTCAGAGAGGAGAGGCCGTAGCTGGTGCCCTTTGTGATGAGATGACAATGAGTTCCCCTTGTTTATACTAGCTTGGGGGAGGCTAGACATTTTGTAAGAACTTCATTTCTTTCCTTTATTTTTTCGCATTTTTCGTTTTCTTTTTAGCCCCTTTTCCCATTAGAATTTCATCTTGTTTCTCTGTTCTATGTGCTACCAGCCGTTTCTCGGTTTGTTTCTGTTATAATTGCATGCACATTGAGGACAATGTGAAGTTTTAGCTTGGGGGAGGATTTGCATTTAGGATTGCATTTAGATTTTTACTTTTTAGTTTATTTCCTTTTAATTTTCTTAGTTCATTTTTAGTTTTTATTGAAAAAAAGAAAAAAAAATCGAAAAAATCAAAAACACAAAAAGAAAAGATCATTTCCATCTTACATTTCTCAATTATAGTTTTTATAAGATGATGTTTCAACATGTTATGAGGAATTGTGCATTCATGGGGATGTCTTGTACACAGTAGGTAGAAAATTGCATTTGGACTTAATTAAGCTTGATCTTGACTTTGGCAAGCTACTCATATTGTAAGGTAAAGCCTCCAGTGGTCGGTAGATCTGAACCCGATCCCATTTTAGGAGTGAGTAGTTTCTCCTTATAGTCTGTGTCACATCAAAACGCATAAGTATGGTTCTTATTCCATTTTCTATAAGTATTGCTATCATGATCTACATTTTGAAGCCATTTTCTCTTGTTCACCTTTCGCAAAAACACCCTTCTTCCTAGCTACATTATAATATTGCCTATCCTTGTTGAGCTAGTAATTGACTATAAGTGTAGGGGTGTTCTGTGCTTTTGCGATGTTATGATAATGCCACCATTTGGTGTGAACTTGTTGTCTCGGGATTGCTGATTCCCGTGTTTCTAAAAAAAAAAAAGAAAAAGAAAAAAAAATAGAGCTTTGAAAAAATGATGAAAAAATGAAAAATGAAAAGTTGAAAGCTCAAAAAAAGAAAAAAAGAAAAAAAGAAGAAAAAGAAAAAGAAGAGAAAAACGCTTCCATGAAAAGAAAAGAAAGAAAAATTATGGGAAGTCGTAACTTGATTTGTTATGTTTAATAAGCCAATATGCTGTTTTTGGCTTTGACTATTGTTGATGGGGATTGGTATGATTTGGATCAAGTATCCACTACACATTTGGTTATTACTAGCTTGACTTAAGCCCCACATGACCAAAATCGTTTGTCCACTTCTTACCCAAATTTCCCAAGCCTCTTCTTTACTTTTCTAATGCTTCTTACATTATATTTTGATCATGATTAGTCTTACTTAATGATTTTGGATTGTCTACCATACTAGACTGCGGGCACATTCTTATAAGTTGTAGATAGGTGAGTATCACTTCAAATTTGAACCAATATTTCCTATTTCACAAAAATTTGAGTGAAGAGTGTACCGAGAGAGTCCATTGTCAAAAAGATCATGCAAGAGCCGAAAATGTCCAAAAAATATTTTCTATGCTGCGCCGTTATGTAAATCTCAACCATGATTCACACTTTCCTTCGCCCTTGTTGTTACGGGTTTGTGATACATCTACTTGTAAGAGCTTATTTTTGAGACTTGGATGATAGACTGATCATTGTTAGCTACCCTTGTCCTAGTTATGATTGTTATGTTTGCTTGAGGACAAGCAAGGGTTTAGCTTGGGGGAGTTTGATAAGTGATATTTTGTACTGATTTATCCCCTGTTTTAGCTCGATTTCTATATGATTTATGCACTTTGTTAAGTGATTAACGAGCTAATATTGCTATTCTAGTTGTTTTGCGTGTTTGTCTCGTTTTATAGGAAATGAAGCACTTTTGCTATATTTTCCTACTTTATGGAGCAAAGGCACTAGAATACGAGTTTACGAGGAACCGATGATAGGCACTTCACGATTTGACTACGACTCCGCTACATCCTTCCTCGAATGGACTTATCTTGGACTTTGACTTTGAACTTCAAAAGGAAACATCAACCCAAGTCAAAGAATGACTAGCCCAAGCCCAATTACGTATTGCATTGACCAAGACCAAGGCATAAGATTCCGTGCCCAAAAGACGAAATTGGAAAAGACGGAAAAATCCATCTTGCACACTTTCCCGATCGGATTTCCACTTACCCGATCTGGTATGTTTGCAGATGAGCGTTACTTGGCTCTTCTTCTGCCAAGCTTAAATGAGTGTTTAAAGGCTTTGTCTAGGGTATGAATTTTGACAAGATGCGGCAGCCATGCAACCCTATAAAAGCCAAGGATCATCTCACACAATTATCATATCTTACATACAATTATATACAATTAGCATACTTTCACAATAATCTAATAGTTTATTTCTTCCTTTCATACAAGTTTTAGATTATAGTTTATGCAATTTCTTAGTACTTCTTTAGTGTTTTTATAAGCTTTTGTTATTGGGTTGGATAATTGTTCTTTACTTTATTTCCTACATAATTTGCATTCCAATTTTGGTAATTCTCTATCCTTCACTTATGAAGTTTTTATCATCATGAACTTTGATCTAATTTGTATTGTTTTCATATTATTGTTATTAGGAAATTCATCAAAAAGTTATCTAGTCAAAACTGAAATATTGTTTAACATGTCATATTATATTTTGTCTAAACATATAATTATAGAATTCACCATTAGAATCATTATTAGCATAATCACCTTAATCACTTTAGTATTTATATTTCATAGTTTAATTTCCTACATCTTTTTCTTATTAATTTACTTAATCACATAATCATATAAACTAGATATAACATTGTAAGATTATCATTGTGTAAATACAATAAATAGAATTGTAATATTGAAATGATTTGCTAGTTAAAATGAATTAAAAGAAGAGTCGATACCAATAGAACCATCTAGTTGTTTCTTCCTTTGGTCATGCCAAATTCTATAACGTTGTTTAGTGGCCATGAACAATTATTTGTATTAGTCAATTTCCGTCATTGTAACGAGAGTTGGGATAGGAATTAGGATTGCCAATAGAGGTTTAGTGACCTAATCATGCTGAGAGGACGTTAGTACCCACTAAAAGGTCGGTTCGAATCCGAGAGGAATATACCGCTACAAGGCTTAGACAATCATAGTAATTCTAATGTTGGTATCAATAAAACTTTTAAATCGTTTTGCATGTATTTCTCTTTTACTATATCAATTTGATTAGATAGTTTATTTTATTGTTGCTTAGTTAGTTTACTTTATCGTCATTTTATTATTGTTTTTAGATAGTTTACTTTATTGTTATTAGCTAGTTTATGAGTTTAGTTAGATAGCTTTTCAATATTGTCATTTAAATACCGCCCTTAGTTAGATTTTAAATATCGTCACCTGGATCAGTACACTTCCCCGATCGGATTCGTGACAACCCGATCGAGTAAGTTGTATGTTTCTAGTTTTACATATTCGTCATTTACATATCTTCATTTACATACTTGTCATTTACATATTTGTCATTTTGTTTTATGTTAGTAGTTTAAGACAACCACCTCAATTGACTCGAACTTAAATGAAAAACACCCCATAGCAATTCATAGTTAACACGTACTCCCTGAGGATCGACACCCTCCTTCCCTAATACATTCCTTATGTTTTTAGCCTAAGTGTGGGTAATTATTTTTGTATCGGGCTCGCGACAGGTTTGGTCACCATCCCAACTTGAGATGGACGAGCCAGAATGTCCTAAATCCTACTACTCCACCACAACAACCGACTTATCAACCGCCGCATAAGCAAAGATTCCAAAAAATCCAGTCTTCACAACAAGCTAGTTCCTCATATGGAGGAATTTCAGAAGTTGGAGAGCTAAAGTCGATGATACAAGCTTTAGCTACCTAATTGAGCAAATCTGATCAAGCAACGAATGCTACCATTAAACTCTTGGAGTCGCAGATTGCTCAGTTGGCGGGAGCTAGATCGATTAGGCAACCTGGCCAGTTACCGTCCTAGACCGATAAGAACAAGGAGACACTGAACATGATCACTCTACGAAGCGGTCTCACTTATGACATCATGCTGCTACCGTTGCTGATATCTCTGGTGCGCATTCCAATGTTTTGAAGGATGATGCTGATATTGTGATCGATCGAGGAGTTTATTCTAGTCGATCGAATTATTTGAAGGGAAATTCACTCGATCGAGAGGTTGCTGTTCCTCGATCGAGTGAATCAGAAAGACAGAAGCTCGATCGAGAAGGTTCAGTTGATCGATCGAGTACTTTGTCTGATGATGCTGCTCGATCGAGCAGTTTGAGTTCCAAGAATGATCGATCGAGTGACATCGATACTCGATCGATGGGTCCTAATGAGCGAGAAGCTCGATCTAAGGGGTTAATCAAGCGGATAATTAACAACGCGATTGTCAAGGATACGCAACGTGGATCACCTGACGTTCCAGTTCCGTTTCCCGGTCGGTTGAAGAAGGCTAAGGTCGAGAAGGAATTTGTTCGGTTCGCTGACATTGTACGCGATCTTAAGGTGAATGTTCCATTTGCAGACCTCTTATTAAAGGTACCCTCTTACTTGAAATTTATGCGTGAAATTCTTTTACGTAAGAGGTTAGTTGATAGTGTAGAGACTGTAGCTTTGACTGAGGAATGCTCCGCGTTCCTCCAGAACAAATGCCCACCTAAACTGTCCGACCCAGGTAACTTTTCCATACCGTGTCATATAGGTACCTATCTTATAGATAATTCGTTATGTGACCTATAAGCTAGTGTTAGCGTCTTACCTTTGTCTTTAGCCAAACGGTTAGCCTTCACCAAGCTTCAGTGTACCAACATGACGGTGCAAATGGCAGATAGGACCTTGTTCCGACCTTTAGGAGTCATAGAGGATGTACCTGTGCAAATAGGGAGATTCTTTATCCTGGTCGACTTCATAGTATTGGACATACCTGAGGGTTCTCACACTCCCATCATTTTGGGAAGACCGTTCTTGCATACTGCGCAAGCAGTTATTGATGTCGGGTTATGGACATTAACTTTTCAGATAGGTGGGGAGAACCTAGTTTTCACTCAGTCTCGTGCTAGTAAAGGTCCCATGCTTGTTTCACCATGTCACGCGCTTCCCTTAGCTGACATCACACCTGATTTTTTTATGCATGACAAAGCTTCGGTTCCGATCGAGCCTATAACTCCTGTTTGTGATATTCCTATTGCTACCGTAACACCTCCGCCCCAGCTTGGGAGCGAATTGGAGGAACGCGCTGTTGTGTGTTGTCTTACAGATAATAGATCGGCAGCATTGGAGCTGAAGAAATGAGAGCCATGTTCGCGTGATGGTGTCAAGAAGAAGTCCAAGAAGGACAAAGGAGTTCGCACATACTCGAGTGATTCGGAAGTGGAGCTAGACTCCAAGAAAAGATCGTATGTGTGGAAAAAGAAGTCAGAAATTACCGCAGCTGAGGGTAATTCCGCAAGTCAAAGGCCTGACGGTGGCCTTGTCACAAAATTATTTGGTTATTAGTCGGGTTTGCAACCCGGTGCAATTTGTAAATAACAATTTATTGCGTTTTCGTTAGACAATTAGACAATTAGAATATTTACTTAGATTAGACGTTACGTTATAATCCGTAGATTAGATAAACAATTTACTTTTCCTGTTAGACATTTTTTGGTATTTTTTGGGTATCGTTTTGTATCGTTTTTGTAGGAAAAAGAAGCGGAAATCAATTGCTAAAAGGCGAAGGCTGTGCAAATAGGAAAACCATTCGATCCAGTAAATTGTTACTCGATCGAGAGACTTGGGGAAGAAAAAGACCTCGCTCTAGTGGAATGCAAATCGATCGAGGGGAATTCCAAACGATCGAGTAAAGTGAGGATCACCAAAAGAAAGTCCTCGATCGAGTAAATCAGAACTACTCGATCGAGCGGTCCTGCCTGAAAAAATTCTCGATCGATTAGAATTTCTACTCGATCAACCGAACTAACTTACCTATATAAGAGAAGTCTTCGATCCCCTTTCAAATACTCGATCCCAATTCTTCTTTGTTCTTCATCTTTCGATTTTTGTGCATAATCTTACCTGCAATTCGTGTTAATATCCAAATTAATTACCAATTACATATACCCTAGTACTTTACTATTGCAATTGATCGAAAAGCCCTTTCTTTTTCACCTTTAATTTCGATTTATTTGAAGATTTCGTGAATTTAGGGTTTGTTAATTCGATTTGTTCGAGTTTGATCGATTAATTGCTATTTTTTTTGGGTAATCATCAACAATTATGGAGTCGAGTTCAATCCCTAGTCAGTCCGTGGTTCCCGAGGTTGTCACTGAGATGACGACAGAAGCGATTTCCGCTACTGTTCAGACCGCTACTGCTGTTACTGCTACTGAGGTCGTTGCTACTGTAACGACTTTTGAGACGGACACTACCGTGACTACACCTGTGACCGATACTGGTGTCACCACTACCGAGACTGCTGCTGAGACGGTCTCCACGGAGCATACTGAGACTCCGACTGCTGTCACAGTCACTGCTGAGGCCGTTGTTCCGGCGACCACTACTGAGGTCGCTCCGCCTTCTAGCTCATCACTCACTCCTAGCAAGAAGGCGTTGACATTCAGCCAGCTAGCCGCGCATAAGCTAGCTACTACTCGAGGATTGGCACCACAGAAGGCTCTCAAGGCTGCTAGTCAGCCAACTAGCGTGGAATCTCTTGGGCCACTACCACGGATTAGGGAGGTACTAGTCATTTCTAGCATTCACCGGAAACGGTTATCTTGGTTACTTGACTCCCCTATCCATTTGAGCCGTTTTCTGCACCGTTCCCACCTAGAGGAGCTAGGTTTATTTACTGATGTTTGCCTATTACTTAACGGGACGGGGATGTCAGGTTTGGCCTCGATGAGGGAGTATACATATCGAATACCTACGCTTGAGTTTTACAGTTCCTATACTTTTCAGGCCCATATGTATGCTACCTCACCGTCTAGCGCTTGCATTCATTTCCGACTCTTTAATGAGTCGCATTCATGGACTTTAGCTAGGTTTGGGGAGGTTTTGGGTCTATCGAGTGATGGTCTTTTGGCAGATCCTTGGAAGCTGTTGACCCATGTTTGGACCGCCCTGTCTCACACACCTTACGACACCCGTAAGGTGGCCCACATTCACCACCCCTCGCTGCACTATTTTCTGCGACTCTTAGGGGAGTTGATTTTCGCTAGACCAGAACCCAACAACATCAACAACACTGAGTTAACCATTTTAGCGGGGTACCTGAACGTTGATAGCAGTACCCCATTTGTCCTAAACATAGCTTACTTAGTGGCTCTTCACTGGAAGAACCTAGAGTCTAGGGTGTCTAGCGCCGTAGTCTGTGGCGGTCTGGTCAGTAGGATTGGCCGCCACCTTTATTCAGACTTCCCTAGGACTCATTTGCGCTTAGGACCTTGCGTCGACATAGATATACCTGTCATGGTCGGGTTTGCTTGGATCACGGGCTCTGGGCGTCGGATGTGGAAGATATGTGGTTCCACATCCGTTGTCTTACCTTGCCCTACATTACCTTCTCTTTCACCTCTCACTACTGCGAGAGGGGTGAAACCCCCCCTGTTTACCATCTACCTTTCACTACTACACCTTCCTCTTCCACTAAGAAGAGGAAGAGAGCTTCCCCACAGAGGGATGTTGGAGAGCTGTCGGGTTCTCAATAGGTTGGGACAACCAATGTCACGCCCCCGCCTCTCACCACCACCACTCCCCCTCCTGAGTTGGTTTTTCCGGCTAATTTTGTTTGTCCTCCCCTGTTTGAGGCGTCTGAGGGCATGGACCAAGGGCGTCGTGATGCTTTGCTACTTGATATGCGCAAGGATATAACACAGATGCGACGGGATCAGGCCTTAGCCTTGTTCCCTATCTATGAGGACCATATCCGCAGAGGACGTCCTATTCCAGATGGATGGCCTCACCCCTCGTTCTACAGATACCCAAAGGGTGGGTATCCTTCACCATCTTCTTCTTCCTCTTCTTCGGGAGAGAAATAGGACGAGACGCCGGCACAGAGGGCCAAGAGGGAGCGCGCGCGGAGTACGCAGCTAGGAGGCTAGCTCAGGAAGAGGAGAGGGACCCGACGTATAGGGTGGAGACGGAGGAGACTGCTGGGAGGAGGTGATGTTAGCCCCCCAGTTTGATGCTGGTTTGGGGAAGCTGTTGTTTTGTGAGTTTTTCTGTTTATTTTTTTCCATTCTTTGTATATCTTTCATCCCTTAGGAACATGAATTAGGTTGTGTTTCCCTTTCCCTTATATGGTGTTGTGCTGTAGCCAATGAGGACATTGTCTGTTTTAGTTTGGGGAGGTGTTTTGCATCCTTTTGCGTCTGCATTTGCATTTGTATTGCATTCACGTTTACAATTCATGTTAATTAGAAATTTTTTTTGAAAAAATCAAAAATATCACGTTTATTTTTGCATATAGTCGAGTTGGATTGGAGTCTTGTTCGTGATGAAATTTCACTACAAGTAGTGAACTATTGAATTTTGTCTTGGAATTTAAATTTGACTATTAGACTTGACTCAACATTTTGGCAAACTACTTATATATTCTGAGTTTTAGAGCCTATAACTGGTGACATTTTTGACCAGTTCATCTAGGAATGAGAGTAGTTACTCCCCACATCTCGTGTCATTTGCTTGTATATGAACTTTGATTTCTTATTGCCTGCACGCATTGGGTTTATGGTCGGTATTACGTGTTTTGAGAATATTTGCATCTCCCTTTTCCTCATTTTAACCCATTAACTCCACATACAGCCATATCTGCCTGTTGCCCTTAACTACATTCTAAACTGAGCCTACATTTGCCGAGCTAGTTTAGTAGTCGATGTATATTTTACTGTTGTGTCAGTTTTTGACTCGTTTTCATTGATTGGAGTGGGTATTTGCGAGAAAAAGAAGAGAAGTGATGAATAATACCTCGATCGAGCAGCTTTTAGCTCGATTGAGCCAATGTTGCTGTATGTTACCTTGATCGAGTGACTTATTTCACTCGATCGAGGGGTTTTTCCCTCGATCAGCCAAGAAAGAAAAAAGAAGAAAGAAAATGAAAAATGAAAAAAAATATAATGAGAAAATAATAATTGGCTGAAGTTTTTGTTATTTACACCTCCTATGATTATTATTATTTGTCGAGGTGTATTATGGGATTTGTGTTGTATATGCCTAGATATTTAAGGCATCGAGCTTAGTTTTTGATATTTGGAAGAATGGAACGAGTTCTATTACGGTCTTGTTAGGAACTAGCTTGGCTATTTACCCTCACATTTCCATTAATTGTTTTGCCCCTTCTTACCAATTAGCCTCACATATCCATATTTTTGCAAATGTTCGGCACGTGATAGTCCTTGAACGGTGGTTATGCGTGTGTACGGTGCTTGAATCATCTTTCATATTAGTTAGCGATGCATGTTGTGTCGGTCGTAGTCTAGGTGAGTGACTATATTTTCTTCTCTCTTTCTTATACATATTTACTTACCATTTGCTTGTTGAGAGAAGAGTGACCCGTGAGAGTCCGAATTTGGTTGAGTCTTGCAGGGTCGAAAGTCTAATTTATTTCCAAGATTGTATAAATTCGTTCACTTTCGTATTAAGCTTTGTAGCGATTGAATGAGTGCATTAAACGGTTTAGCATTGACTTGTAGCTAGCTCTGAGACTTACTCCATTCCCCTAGGTTCATTTAGTTCCATATATCTGCATTTAGTTTGCTTGAGGACAAGCAAAGGTTTGGTTTGGGGAAGTTTGATGCGTGTATTTTATATAGACTTTTTAGTCCATTTATGCACGCATTTCTATGTCATTTAGGTGATATTATGTCACTATATGCCCCTATTTGGCTACTTTGTACTTTCATTACCATTTTGTAGGTACAAGCTGCGTAGTAGCGGAAACCTGAGCCAAAACAGTCCACTTTGCATGCATTTAGGAGAATGGAAGGAACGGAACAGAAGCTCTTGCACGGGAAAGCGTGAAACCGCTCACAATCAAGTCCAAAGCCACGACCAACACTATATGCTAGGCCAGAGGACCTCGATCGACCATATCTTTGGTCGATCGAGGGGAGTACTGATGAAGAAGACTCGATCGAGTGACTCTCTACTCGATCGAGAGGATTTGTTGCTAGAGAAGACCTCGATCGAGCTGTCATCTGCTCGATCGAGCGGTAGCTGTTGAAGAATTGGTCGATCGAGAGGATGAAGTCCTCGATCGACTGATATTCTCGAATAAAGGCCTCGATCGAAGGGGATTTTCCCTCGATCGAGTGAAATCTGTCACGGGCCTTAAGTCCGTAGACTAATTAGGTTAGAAGTCGTGTTATGCATTATATAAGACTCTTAGTTCGTCATTAATGATGGGTTATCGACTACTTAGCAGACACTTATCATTCACCATTAGTTTCTGAACTTTCTTAATCTTTAAGTTTATATTCGGGTTTATTATCGACGCGGATTTGTTCTTTACGCCGGATTTGCTAAGATTGTAAACTCTTTCCTCTCCTTTATTCTTAATCTTTGTTCTAGTCTTAATTACTGTTTTACCTTTCTTAATTGCAGCGTTATTGTTCTTTATGCTTATTAATTACGATTATATCATGTCTAATGTCATATATTCAATCGTCTTTATTGCTAGCATCATTAATAGTATGATTAGCTAATTCCCTTATATGTTAGGAAGAGGAAAACTGTAATAAAGGCATGATAGGATAAAGTTTATTAGTTAATCTTAAATATGAGAATCAATCTAAGCAATATAATTGAGGTTAGTCGAATGAGTGCACGCAGGAGACTAGCTAGGTAGTTAACCCCGACCTGGATCGAGAGATTGGAAGGGAAAGGCTTGCTTAGAATTGATAGGTGACTCCTAAGAGGGCAAGAGTTAATTAGGAAAATCCCTAGGGTGGGAATCCTTCACCATCTTCTTCTTCCTCTTCTTCGGGAGAGAAATAGGACGAGACGCCGGCACAGAGGGCCAAGAGGGAGCGCACGCGGAGTAGGCAGCTAGGAGGCTAGCTCAGGAAGAGGAGAGGGACCCGACGTATAGGGTGGAGACGGAGGAGACTGCTGGGAGGAGGTGATGTTAGCCCCCCAGTTTGATGCTGGTTTGGGGAAGCTGTTGTTTTGTGAGTTTTTCTGTTTATTTTTTTCCATTCTTTGTATATCTTTCATCCCTTAGGAATATGAATTAGGTTGTGTTTCCCTTTCCCTTATATGGTGTTGTGCTGTAGCCAATGAGGACATTGTCTGTTTTAGTTTGGGGAGGTGTTTTGCATCCTTTTGCGTCTGCATTTGCATTTGTATTGCATTCACGTTTACAATTCATGTTAATTAGAAAAAATTTGAAAAAATCAAAAATATCAAGTTTATTTTTGCATATAGTCGATTCGGATTGGAGTCTTGTTCGTGATGAAATTGCACTAAAAGTCTATTTTATGCTATTCCTTGCACCATTCTTGACTTACTTAGTAAAATTGAAGTAGTGAACTATTGAATTTTGTCTTGGAATTTAAATTTGACTATTAGACTTGACTCAACATTTTGGCAAACTACTTATATATTCTGAGTTTTAGAGCCTATAACTGGTGACATTTATGACCAGTTCATCTAGGAATGAGAGTAGTTACTCCCCACCTCTCGTGTCATTTGCTTGTATATGAACTTTGATTTCTTATTGCCTGCACGCATTGGGTTTGTGGTCGGTATTACGTGTTTTGAGAATATTTGCATCTCCCTTTTCCTCATTTTACCCCATTAACTCCACATAAAGCCATATCTGCCTGTTGCCCTTAACTACATTTTAAACTGAGCCTACCTTTGCCGAGCTAGTTTAGTAGTCGAGGTATATTTTACTGTTGTGTCAGTTTTTGGCTCGTTTTCATTGATTGGAGTGGGTATTTGCGAGAAAAAGAAGAGAAGTGATGAATAGTACCTTGATCGAGCAGCTTTAGCTCGATCGAGCAGATGTTGCTGTATGTTACCTTGATCGAGTGACTTATTTCACTCGATCGAGGGGTTTTTCCCTCGATCAGCCAAGAAAGAAAAAAAAAAGGAAAGAAAATGAAAAATGAAAAAAATATAATGAGAAAAAATAATTGGCTGAAGTTTTTGTTATTTACACCTCCTATGCTTATTATTATTTGTCGAGGTGTTTTATGGGATTTGTGTTGTATATGCCTAGATATGTTAAGGCATCGAGCTTAGGTTTTGATAGTTGGAAGAATGGAACGAGTTCTATTACGGTCTTGTTAGGAACTAGCTTGGCTATTTACCCTCACATTTCCATTAATTGTTTTGCCCCTTCTTACCAATTAGCCTCACATATCCTTATTTTTGCAAATGTTCGGCACGTGATAGTCCTTGAACGGTGGTTATGCGTGTGTACGGTGCTTGAATCATCTTTCATATTAGTTAGCGATGCATGTTGTGTCGGTCGTAGTCTAGGTGAGTGACTATATTTTCTTCTCTCTTTCTTATACATATTTACTTACCATTTGCTTGTTGAGAGAAGAGTGACCCGTGAGAGTCCGAATTTGGTTGAGTCTTGCAGGGTCGAAAGTCTAATTTATTTCCAAGATTGTATAAATTCGTTCACTTTCGTATTAAGCTTTGTAGTGATTAAATGAGTGCATTAAACGGTTTAGCATTGACTTGTAGCTAGCTCTGAGACTTACTCCATTGCCCTAGGTTCATTTAGTTCCATATATCTGCATTTACTTTGCTTGAGGACAAGCAAAGGTTTGGTTTAGGGAATTTCGATGCGTGTATTTTATATAGACTTTTTAGTCCATTTATGCACGCATTTCTATGTCATTTAGGTGATATTATGTCACTATATGCCCCTATTTGGCTACTTTGTACTTTCATTACCATTTTGTAGGTACAAGCTGCGTAGTAGCGGAAACCTAGCCAAAACAGTCCACTTTGCATGCATTTAGGAGAATGGAAGGAACGGAGCAGAAGCTCTTGCAGGGGAAAGCGTGAAAACGCTCACAATCAAGTCCAAAGCCACGACCAACACTATATGCTAGGCCAGAGGACCTCGATCGACCATATCTTTGGTCGATCGAGGGGAGTACTGATGAAGAAGACTCGATCGAGTGACTCTCTACTTGATCGAGAGGATTTGTTGCTAGAGAAGACCTCGATCGAGCTGTCATCTGCTCGATCGAGGGGTAGCTGTTGAAGAATTGGTCGATCGAGAGGATGAAGTCCTCGATCGACTGATATTCTCGAATAAAGGCCTCAATCGAAGGGGATTTTCCCTCGATCGAGTGAAATCTGTCACGGGCCTTAAGGTCATAGACTAATTAGGTTAGAAGTCGTGTTATGCATTATATAAGACTCTTAGTTCACCATTAGTTTCTGAACTTTCTTAATCCTTAAGTTTACATTCGGGTTTATTATCGACGCGGATTTATTCTTTACGCCGGATTTGCTAAGATTGTAAACTCTTTTCCCTCCTTTATTCTTAATCTTTGTTCTAGTCTTAATTACTGTTTTACCTTTCTTAATTGCTGCGTTATTGTTCTTTATGCTTGTTAATTACGATTATATCATGTCTAATGTCATATATTCAATCGTCTTTATTGCTAGCATCATTAATAGTATGAGTAGCTAATTACCTTATATGTTAGGATGAGGAAAACTGTAATAAAGGCATGATAGGATAAAGTATATTAGTTAATCTTGAATATGAGAATCAATCTAAGCAGTATAATTGAGGTTAGTCGAATGAGTGCTCGCAGGAGACTAGCTAGGTAGTTAACCCCGACCTGGTTCGAGAGATTGGAAGGGAAAGGCTTGCTTAGAATTGATAGGTGACTCCTAACAGAGCGAGAGTTAATTAGGAAAATCCCTAGGGTGGTTTGAGCCCGAGAGGAGCAAACCATTGCCCTTCTCATTGATAGATTGACTGACTTAGTTGACCCGTAGATGCCGATATTGCAATAGACCGAATCCTATCATATTTTTCCTTTATCTGATTTATTTCGTGTTAACCTCTACCTTTATTTCTCTTCCCTTAAATCTTATTTAGTTTAGTTTAAAACCAAATCAAAACCCCCAGACTGTGACTGACAGACTTAGATTACAGTTAGTTAATTTCCTCTCTGTGGAGATTGACCCTACTTCCGCTATCTTCTTTAGTTAGTAGACTTAGGCTTTTATTTTTGGTGTATAACGACTCGCATCATCTAGTGTCTATCCCAAAGGCTTGATAGAGGATGTACTACTAGAGGTAGATAACCTTGTCTTCCCGGCGGACTTCTATGTTTTAGACATGGAGTATAGGTCAAGTGCCACCCCCCTTCTCCTTGGTAGGCCATTCATGAAAACCTCTAAGACCAAGATTGATGTGTCAAACGGATGTTTGACAATGGAGTTCGAGGGAAAGAGATTGACCTATAATATCTATGATTCTATGAGACACCCTAGTGATGTTCAATCTTGTTTTTTCTTAGATATTTTTGAGCCATTGGTACATCAAATGTACAAGTTATGTGATAGGGACCTTTAAGTTCTTAAACTCGATATTAGACATTTCTAATATCATATAACAATTAGTTTACTCATTAAACTAAAGGATATTATGCATGCATAACAAAAGATGAGAAAAGAACAATTTATTACATTGATAATAAAAAGAAATGGGCACAATATTTGAACTCCTTTCAGATATTGTTCTTGAGCTATGAATATAAGGATGAACTCCAAGTTTTTAGTATAAGAACACTCCTATTAGTAGCACCAAGACAACCCCTTGAATCTCTACAAAATACTACACTAGTATATAAATGTAGTATCCCTTAAAAATCATCTAATAACTCATATTACTACACTAGTATATAATAATTAGAGAAATATGAACTCAAGTTTTTGTGGAAAACTTCTCTAAGTTTTATTCTTGTGAGATAAGTGAGTTTTAGAGAGATAAGTGTATTTTATAAAATGAGATGTTGTATATCTAATAAGGAGAAAACATCTCCTTATTCAACACATGGGGACCCGCCACCCAACACCAAAATGGGGAAGGGTGTGCATGCTTATGCCTTTTGTTCATAACAAGAAAGTAGCTTAGGTCTAGGCTTGATAGGTTATGATTATGTTTTAATTCTTAATTAGAACAATAATCAACACCTAAACACTACCCTATCTAACCCAAAATCGGTGCACCATGAGTAAAATGGGTGTCCATTTTATCTTTGTAATTTGTCATTTGTCACATATGTGACATGTGACATGTAACATGTAATCTTTGCTTATAAATGTACATTTAACTAATTTAAATGCAATTTCATAACAAATAAATTGGACTTAACATTTTAAGTCACATTTAATAATTACATGTAAATAAAATGGGTTATCTCATATTTGGTTAATATA
>JAIUZE010025481.1:0-19491 GCA_022085475.1 Heliosperma pusillum | reverse complement strand
CCAACATATGATTTCGACTATATAAATTTTAATTTTTGTAACTTCGACAATTTATCTGATTTTAACATTTTTATGGATGTAACTTTAGTCTTTACGCGTGTAACTTCAAACCTTATTTGTGTAACTTTAATTTTAAGACATATATGTGTAACTTTAAGACATGTTTAGGTAACTTTTGTCATTTTTAGGTAACTTCAGTCATTTATATTAAATGTGATTGTGTATTTTAATTTGAATTCATGTAACTTTAAGACATGTTTAGATAACTTTAGTCCTTACTACTATGTAACTTTAGTCATTTCTAGTGTAACTTTAGTCCTTATTAGTAAATGGTGTAACTTCAGTCCAAAATGGTGTAACTTCAGTTTAAAATGGTGTAACTTCAGTCCAAAATGGTGTAACTTCAGTTTAAAATGGTGTAACTTCAGTCCAAAATGGTGTAACTTCAGTTTAAAATGGTGTAACTTCAGTCCAAAATGGTGTAACTTCAGTCTAAAATGGTGTAACTTCAGTCATTAAACAACATTAATCAACTAAAACAAAACAAAAACGATGACAAACGAAAATAGGACAAATATCATCAACAAAAGAAAATTAAAAATTAAAAGTAAATCTGAAAAAATAAAAAGTAGATCTAGAAATGGGTGTTATTATAAAAAAACGAGATCTAAAATAAATAAATGAGTAATTTGAAAGTGTAACTTCAGTCATTATATGTGTAATTTCAGTCATATTATATGTGTAACTTCAGTTATTAAAAGTGTAACTTCAGTCATTATATGTGCAACTTCAGGCATTATATGTGTAACTTCAGTGAACCAACCCACTAACCACAAAAAAAAAGATGGTGATTTTTGAGATCTAAAAAAAGGAAACAAACATAAAAATAAAAACGAGATCTAAACAATAAAAATAAAAACGAGATCTAAAAAATAAAAACATATATTCAGAAACAAAACTTCAGTGAAAAAAATGTGTAACTTCAGTGAAAAAATATGTAACTTCAGTGAAAAAAATGTGTAACTTCAGTCATTATATGTGTAACTTCAGTTAATAAAAGTGTAACTTCAGTCATTTTATGTGAAATTTCAGTGAAACAACACTACTAACCACAAAAAAAGTAACAAACATAAAAAATTTGAAATATAAAAACTAGATCTAAAAAATAAAAACATAGATAAAAAAAAGGGTGGTGGAGGGACGGCATGAGAGAAGAGATAAGAAAAAAAGAAAAAAACAAGATCTAAAAAGAAAGGTGCAAATCTTAAAAAAGAAAAAAAAAAAAGAGAAAAGAAGAAGAAGAGAGGAGGCGGCAGGAGAGGGCGGCGAGAAGGAGGTGCGGCGAGAAGGAGGTGCGGTGGAGGCGAAGCGGAAGGAAGTAGATCTTAAAAAAAGGTTTTTTTTTTTTTTTTTTTTTTTCAATTTGGCCGGTGGACGGTGCAGGTGGCCGGTGGTGGCCGGTGGTGGCCGGTGACGGCGGCCGGTGGTGGCCGGCGATGGTTGCCGGAGGTGGGAGATGAAAGAAGGTGAGGAATGTTTATGAATTATTTGGGTTTTGAATTTTTTGGGTTTTGAATTTTTTGGGTTTTTGATTTTTTTGGGTTTTGATTTTTTTTGGGTTTTAGAGAGAGATGGAGGAATGAAATTATGTGGGATGAGAGAGAAGTGGTTGAGTGGAAAGTCTTATATATTGAATTAAGATGAGGATTAGTGGTTAATTAATAAAGATGAGAGAGAGTGAAAAATTAGCCCACTAAGCCATTTTTGAGAGCTTCAATCTCAGCCATCCATCTCCAAGATCCAAGGGCCTATAAGAGGACTTATGGACTCACCTTTCCTAAGAGGACTTACATGATCCTTTCTCTATATGTAGAGATAGGTTCTTATGAGTCCACCATTTTTTGTGAGTCCATGAGTCCTCATCTTAGCCATTGGATGAGGGAGATGGATGGATGAGATTGTAGAGACAAAAACACACTTAACATTAATCATTTACCTATGCACTAATTAATTAACTTTCTCTCTCTAGCCTTTAGTTAATCACTTTTGAGCACTTTTGAATTTCTGAGATTTGTGAGTGTAACTTCAGCCCATATTTGTGAAACTTCAAACTAAAATGTGATTTCGACTATATAAATTTGAATTTATGAAACTTCAAGACACGTTTATGTGATTTTAGACTTTTTATGAGTGTAACTTCAGACATTACGAGTGTCACTTCAACCATTATTTATGTAACTTCAAACTAAAATGTGATTTCGACTACATAAATTTGAATTTTTGAAACTTCAAGACAAGTTTATATGATTTTAGCCTTTTTATGAGTGTAACTTCAGTCACTACGAGTGTAACTTCAACCAATATGTTTGTAACTTCAAACTAAAATGTGATTTCGACGACATAAATTAGAATTTATGAAAATTGAAGACAAGTTTATGTGATTTTAGCCTTTTTCTGAGTGTAACTTCAACCGTTATTTGTGTAACCTCAAGCTAAAATGTGATTTCGACTATATGAATTTGAATTTATGTAACTTTAAGACAATTTTATGTGATTTTAGCCTTTTCTGATGGTAACTTCAACCATTATTTGTGTAACTTCAAGCTAAAATATGATTTCGACGGTACAAATTTGAATTTTTGTAACTTAAGACAATTTATATGATTTGAACCTTTTTATGAGTGTAACTCCAGTCTTTACAAGTGTAACTTCAGTCCCTAAAAGTGTAACTTCAGCTCTTAAAAGTGTAACTTCAATTTTTAATAATGAAATTTTAAGACATGTTATCTTTAGTCATTACCAGTGTAACTTCAGTCCAAAATAGTGTAACTTCAGTCCAAAATAATGTAACTTCAGTACAAAATAGTGTAACTTCAGTCCAAATACACCATCAATCATACTAAAATCAAAACATAATAGTGTAACTTAAGCAAAATCATAATGAGATCTAAAAAATAAAAACATAAAAACTTTGGTTTTTAATAATGTAACTTTATTATTTAAAACATAACAAATTTGAAAAAAAAACATAAAACATATTAAAAAAAAGTGTAACTTCAGCAAAAAAAAAAACTGGGTAACTTCAGTCATTATATGAGTAACTTCAGTTACTAAAAGTGTAACTTCAGTAATTATATGCGAAACTTCAGTAAAACAACAACTTTAACCACAAAAAAATATGTATAACTTCAGTACAAAAATGTGTAACTTCAGTCATTAAATATGTAATTTCAGTCATTATATAAAAACGAGATCTAAAAAATAAAACATAGATTCAAAAATAAAAGTGTAACTTTATTATTTAAAAGTGTAACTTTAAGGCTTAATAGTGTCACTTCAAGCCTTAATAGTGTCACTTCAAGCCTTAAAAGTGTAACTTCAAGGCTTAAAAGTGTAACTTCAAGGCTTAAAAGTGTAACTTCAAGCATTAAAAGTGTAACTTCAAGCCTTAAAAGTGTAACTTCAAGCCTTAAAATAGGACAAAAATCCTTAACACACAAAAAAATATTTAAAAGCAAATCTGAAAAAAATAAAAAATAGATCTAAAAAGTAAGAAAACATAAAGACATAAGAAAAGATGGAGAGGAGTAAAAATAAAAACAGAAAAACATAAGAAACACAAAAAAAATGCTTAAGAATTTGAAAAAAGAAAAGGAAAAAAAGTAGATCTAGCACAAACCACCACAACTTCCCTCACCAAGATCCACCACCACTGACTGAGCAGCGGCAGTGGACGTCGGAGGGAGGACATGAGGTGGCTGGTGCGGGAGAAGGAGGCCGAGGGAGTGACGGCGGTCGGTGAGTGAGGGAGGTCGGTGGTGGTTTTGAGTAAGGGATGGTGGTGGTCGGGTTTTGTTAGTGGGGTGGTTGGAGGCGCGCGAGCAGGAGGCATACGGAGTGACGGGAGAGGGGTGACGGCGACCGGAGAGGAGGGGGTGCGGTGGCCGGTGGTGGTGGTTGTCGGTTTTGTGAGTGGTGGGTAGGAGGTGGTGGGTGGTGGGTGGTGAATGAGAAGGAGGGATTATTTGGGTTTTTGAATTATTTAGATGTAGATTTTTTTTTGGTTTTTTTTTTTTTTTTTAATCTGGCCGGTAGACGGCGGTGGACGGCGGTGGCGGCCGGTGGTGGGAGATTTTTGGATTGTTTTTTGGATTTTTTTGGATTGTTTTTGGATTGTTTTTTTTGGGTTTTTTATTTGAGAGTATTGATGAGAGATAAGGGAGGTAGAGAGAGAGTGGGGGAGGTTAAAATGTGAGAAAAAGATGAGGGAAGGGTATAAGTATTAGGGTTTGGATTGGGTATGTATTAGTGGGTTTGATTAGTGGGGATGTGAGAGAAGTGGATTAAACACCCACTAATGACCATTTTCTTGTTTTCATCTCAACCCTTCATTTCCAAGATCCAATTGCTCACAAAAGGACTTATGGACTCACTATTTCTATAAGGACTCACATGATCCTTTCTCTATGTATATATATATATATATATATATATATATATAGGCGGGATCTCGTGAGTTTGGTTCTTACGGTGAGTTGGTACTCACAAATCTCAGCCATTAGATAAAAAAAACCAACAATAGAGATCAAACGTATATGAAACACAACTCATTAAAAAAACATAGACAATATACTCCTAAATGCACCATGCCGATCAAACGTTGTCTCTTCAACCCTTCTTTCTCTCTCCACAAATTCAGTCATCAAACTCTACAGGTACATTTCAATTTCTTAACAACAACATTCTATCATTCTTATTTAATAAATATCGAATTCAATCAATATGAATTCCAATTATAACAAACTTAATCCAACTTAGGTATAGGATCAAACAATCATCTAAATCTCTAAATTAACACAACAATGATTCCTGTACTAATTCTAATTCATATTCATATTCATATTCGAGCTCGTATCAGGCTGTTGTGGTGATTTAATTGCTGGATAATGAATTAATGGTGACCAACCATGCCGTCTTGGTTTCGATTCCAAGTTGGCGATGAGCATCACAACTAGCGTTTTTTTGTAACCAAAGGAGCACACATAGATCTGCGTTACTCTTTTCCATCTTCCTCGTCCTTCTCATCCATGGAGGACACTCCTTTTACTTCCCCGGGGTCACTTCTTAGGATTTTGACAAGCTCTTTCCCCGTCTCCTTATCAAATTTCTTATTTTCCTTACTTTTTCATTTGATTTGATTGATGTTCTACACTTCTATGTATTCATATTATAGTAATCTTTATCCATGTTTTTTGCTATAGATTGAATTTTCTTTTTTATTTTGTTCCGTTTGAGATATTTGGATTATTTAGTTGCTTGTTTTGATTACTAGAATATGTTATTTGTGATAAATTGATCGATAATTTCTTGTCGGTGATTAGAGCATTTGGAAAATTGTATTGATTAGTAGACTTAATTATGGTGCTCTATTTAGCATAACTGTGTGTTTTTTTAATAAGCATAACTGTGTTTTTGTTGATTGATGTTTTGCCGGTCGTCGGTTTTTTAAATGTTATGCTCATGTGGTTGGATCTTCTAGCAGGAAACTGTTGCTCACATCGGGATGCTTCATAGGGGTGTTATGTTTGTATCTGCAGGTATATTAAATTAACGCACATGGTGTGACGGCTCAGGGTTAGCTTACGCCACAAGAACGCCTCATGGAGTAGTGTATAAAATCAGTTAAAGTTGTTTTCATTTGTTTAATGGTATACATTTGATCAATAGTTCTAATGCTTGTTGAGTTATTAAAGTTGAAACTTTGTTAGGTGAGGAAAGTATCACTTTGAAATTTTTTATGCTGCAAATCATGTATTGTCATGTTTCAGCTTTGGTAAAATAACACTTAAATAACAATACGATAATATAAGAATAACAACAGACTAACACGAGTAATAACATGGTAACATATAAATAATAATGAGTAACTTAGAGTAACAATAATGGAGTAATAAAAATGAGCTATCAACGATAATACTAGAGTAAAATTACGCTAACATAAGAATAATATCGTAGTAACAACAAAGTAACACAAAAATAACACCAGAGTAACATATGAGTAACAACACGGTAACACAAGAATAACACCAGAGTAACAACACAATAGCACAAGAATAACACCACACATGAGTAACAACAAGGTAACACAAGAATAACATTGGAGTAACAACATGGTAACACAAGAATAACACCAGAGTAACACGTGAATATCACAACAGTAACACATGAATATCACAACAGTAAGACATGAATATCACAACAGTAACACATGAATAACATCAAAGTATTCATGTGTTACTGTTGTGTTACTCTGATGTTATTGTTGTGTGATTCACGTGTTACTCTTGTGTTAATCTGATGTTATTGTTGTGTTATTCACGCGTTAATCTAATGTTATTGTTTTGTTATTCACGTGTTACTCTTGTGTTACTCTGATGTTATTGTTGTGTTATTCACGTGTTACTCTTGTGTTACTCTGATGTTATTGTTGTGTTATCGTGTTGTTATTGTTATGTTATCATGTTGTTATTCAAGTAATTTGTTACTCTTGTGTTACACTCTTGGTATTCATTTGTTACTACTCCTTCTCGTCCATACCAAAGGTAACACTTACTTTATTCGTACCATCCAAACCATAATACCCATTCTTAATTTGGTAAAAAAAAAACATTTATAAAGACCCCTCATACACTCTCATTTTTAGATATAATGTCATCATGTGTCCTTATTATATAACAAGTGGACCTACTTTATTTCTAACACTACCCTCACTTTTGACAAATTTTCTTAAAATATGTGCCCCACCCATGTTACCTTTGGTTTGGATGGGAGAGAATATATTGTTAACACATGTTATTCTATTGTTACGGTAATGTTACCATTATCTCAATGTTACTCCATTGTTACTTTGTAAGTTATTCACAAACAATTGAAAGTTATAAAACAATCTGTAAGTTATTCACACCAATAATTAATACAACTAGAGAAATTACACCTCAACACCAACATAATCCATAGATGATAATCCAATTCATTGAACAATTCCAATGCAATTCCACCACCTTCATCATCATTTCATCAAAAAGCCATAGCTATATCAACTATTTTTGTCTCCGTCAACCATGAAAAAGCAAGCAACCCACCAACATAGACCTTTCTCTTCTCTCAATCAACCTGTCAGTCTGTCATCCTACCCTAGACCACTCTATTTCACACCACCTATCACCAATTAAGCAGCTCAGAGCTACCATGCTTTGCACTCGACACAATCAGCATCACACGCGCCCAGACCGACGACCCATGTCAACACCCCGAGTTCGAATTCATTGCAGCCGCCATAAAAACAGCCACGCAAGCCCGCTTAAAAGTCATTCTCGCACATCCAGAAGCAGTACCTCCATGCTAATACTCTCCGGAAGCTACGCGAACCCGACATGAGTACAGTTTCATATTGACATCCTTTTCTAATACTCTCCTGATTTATCATTAATTCACATGAAAGTAAAAATAATAATTTTTATAAATTAACTATTAAGTAGAGATGGTAACGCCATCAGATTCGCTCATTAATATATTGAATCGAAGAGAGAAAGAGAGTGAAAATTGGTTCGCGATTTTGGGGATTCAGGTTCAATAATTAGAAAATTTAAATTTGAGATGTTGTAGAGCCTTTTTAACTTTTTGTGAGTAACTAAAGGCATGATAGTTAATTGGAGGAAGCAGTATATATATATATATATATATATATATATATATATATATATATATATATATATATATATATATATATATATATATATATATATATATATATGGAGCGAGTGATTCAATCTAGACCATCAATCTCTATTATAATCCAATGGTCCGTATTTGTGAGTACCAACTCACCATAAGACACTAGACCCAAACCCTAATTATTCATCACAACTCAACTGCCCCCCTCTCTTCTTGTTCTCTCCACTACTCTCACAAAATCTACCCACCATCCTCCAACCCTGCCAGCCTCCACCACCTACCTCGGCCACCTCCACCTCACGTTCTTGACGGTCCACTCATTCGCCGACCTACTCCTCCTCCCCTCGGCCATCTCCACCTCCACCTCCCTCGGCCTACTCCCCTTCCCCTCGGCCACCTCCTCCTCCCAAGGCCTCCCTACGCCTCCCTCGGCCTACTCGTTCTTCCTCGGATCCCCTCCTCCTCCCTCGGCCTACGCCTGGTATGTTGACGATCTTAAAAGCGGTGTCGCTAATTCCGCTAATTAGCTACAATCAAATAACAATTAAGAATTCCTAAACAAAACACAAACTATCTTAAATAAAGGTAGTAAAATTGTAAGAATAGGGTTGAACCCAAGAGAAGGCGGTATTAACTAAATTAATCTAATCTAGACTCTTGCTAAAAACCGATTAACAAAACTAATTACTCTAACCACAAATTAAGACACTAATTAAGACAAAAGCTTAAATTAATTACAAACTATGATATTCACAATGAGAAAACATGTAGTATAACATATAGGGAGAAATTTTGACATGAGAATTGATTAGTAAGTCTAAAATTACCAACAAAAAATAAAGATTCAAATATTCAAATATGGAGAAACAACTTAGTGTAATTTTCCCAAGTTCCCAACAATTAACAAAGTAAAAACCCTTCCTTTCCTCTCTTCTCTAAATATCTAATAGAGGTTTCTAAGAAATTAGCCAACATGAATTAAACCATCCATGGATGACCCTTTACAACCCAACCAAAACTTATTAAAACATAAGCACAATCAAAGATGAAAGCTTTAAGCACAAAACCAAAGAAACATGCTAGAATTATGTAATAAAACAATAAACCATGTTCTAATCACACAATAAACCAAATTCCACTCAAAAGATTTCAACTTTAAACCAAAGTTACAATCTTTCAAGGTTGCTTCAACAAATATCAAGACAAATTAACCAAATTTATCAAGACAAAGCAATAATTAAACAAACACTTGCTAAGATGGTTAGTCTCAACAACAATTCATTCAACAATGGAATTTAAACATGAGAAAATGGAATTAAATAGAGAAGAAGAGGTTCAAAAGGTCTTACAATGCTAAAAGGAGAGAACTTGTTCAAATTACACTAAGCAATGGAAGATAAGATACCTATAATCCAAATATTACAACCCATATCAAAGTTCAACCAAAATACAAGCCAAAAATGAGAACAAAACTTGAGAGAATTCTAAGGAAATGTGTTGTGGAATGTTGTCTCTAATGTTGTGTGCTTCTCTCTCTAAAATCTGATTCTTATATACCTTTGGTCCGAAAACCTAGGGGCCTTGAGAAATGGGCCTCAAAATGACAAGACGGAGAAATGAAGAACACATGCCTGAGACCAGGACGCTGGCAGCGTCCACGGACGCTGGCAGCGTCGTGTGGACGCTGGCAGCGTTCCCTGGCGCTGGCAGCGTTTCATGCTGCCAGGTTTTCCTTTGGTTGAGCGTCTTGACTTTCGTTGACCCTTTGGATTTTAGTCCCGCCTTGACTTCCATTGACCCTTTGGACTTGGTCTTCTTGCTTTGATGATTTGCTTGTAGCCCACTCCAATTGTCGGGTTTGGGTCTCGGGTCTCGGGTTTGAGTTTGCCTTTTGTTGACTTCTGGGTTTGACTCTAAAAGTTGACTAAAAATACTAAATAACAACATAATTACAAAGACTAAGGTTAGCATAAAACGATGCTAACGACTCGTAAAAAGTGTAATAAACGAACCTAATAAATACTACTAGACAGAACACATTTTGGTGTTGTCAAATACCCCCACACTTGGACTTTTACTCGTCCCAAGTAAAAACTCGAGATTAGCAAGACAAACACGAGTCCAAACATAGCATGTGAAGGTAATGACCTCTCTTCCCTCACCCTACCTTCTTATATCTCCCTCAAAACACAACCACCTATTAAAAGAAAAATGACTCAAAGTTGTTTTAAAACAAGTCTTCCCTTACCACTTCCTACTTATAACTCTCTCAATACAAGACTCGACACACCACCAACTCCGACTCATCTCACCTCAACTCCTCCCTTCTTATAGCTCCCAAGAATGTAGTATGACCATCTTTGCCTTATCCCAAGGCATAGCGAGATGCCCCTCATCACCAAACTCCATGCAACTCCACTTCTTATATCACCCTCTTATTACTCCACTAGTGTATATCATGGTTACTTGGTTGGCCCCAAACTACACAATTTGCACAACCAAGCAACCACCAAGAGAAATCCACCGATTTGGAACCAAATTTGTAACTCAAAGAAAAATAAAAAGAAATCCTAAGCTAACCTCCTTCCAAATTCCTCCTTATTTCTCCCTTCTTTTCCCTCGATAAATCCTCATCATCGGAAGTATTTTGCTTAAATTTTTTTTCTTTTTCTTTTTCCATTTTTTTTCTTGAAAATCCCTCATTTTGCCTAAGGTGCCCTTTCGGGTTTTCACCTTAGCTTTTCCTTTCCTCTCATTGGTGGCTCGCAACTCGATTTTTCATTTTGCCCGGAATGCCCTTTCGGGTTTTCATTCCGTCCTCGGCCACCTTCCCAATTTTTGCCTAGGTGCCCACCCTTGTGGGTTTTCACCTAGCCGGGATTTTCAAGTTTTTTCTTTTTTTTCTCTTTTTTTTTCTTCAAAATAAAACAAAACAAAACAAAATGCATCAAATCAAAATCAATATATACAATCCTCTCCCCCACACTTAGATCATACAATGTCCTCATTGTAGGGGAAAAGGCGGGGTGCTTCATCAATTGTTGAAATGAGAAGAACCCGAGGCACCTCCTCGGTTTCTCCTCCTCTCTCTTTCTTCTCTAACCCTTCTTCTTCTTTCTAGGCCTTCATCAAGGGCCTCTTGTGTGTAAGGAGTGGGGTAGCCCGGGTTTTGTTGGATGGACATGCCGAAAAGTGAGCTAGCCAACCCATAAACATCTTCTTGTGCCACCGCATCTTCATATGAATCTTAAAGATAAGTGTGGTGGCGCTCATTTTGAGCTTGGAAATGGCTTGTGGCTTGCTTCCTCCAAGCATTTCGTGTCGCCCAAATGTCATTTTGCTCTTGCCACCTTTTGTCTTGTTGCTCCCTCCAAAGGTGGTCTTCCTCTTGCCGTGCCACCATCCTCCTCCACTCTTCTTGTTGGGCCCTCTCGGCCTCATCTCTCAACCTTTCCCTAGCCTCCACTACATTATGCAAATCATCTAAGGACTCTAGCCTACCTCCTTGTCTTTGTTGCCAATTGTAAGAATCGTCCACCCTTCCACTTATGTGCTTTAAGACATCGTTGGTGCTAGCAAAGTAGGATGCCATTTGTTGTTGCCATGGCTCCATTGGGATGCTAGAACGAGTCTCCGCGTCAAACATTGGGGTGTTGATGTCTTGGTGACTTTGGTAAGATGATAGGGAATGGTATGGTGGTGGTGGTTGTTGTTGTTGTTGTTGAAAAGGTGGATTTTGGAAAGGTCCTTGCTCAATTGCGAGGATCTCCCTCTCCTCGCTAACTCGCTCACTTCCCTCACCTTGCTCTTTCCTTAGCCTCCTTCTTGGCCGAAAAGGCACTTTCTCTACCTCCGCCTCACTACTACTCTCCCCCAAACTCTCTTCCCTAGGGCAAAAGAAATCCTCCAATTTTGGCCCCCTAGGTAAAGGGTTGTTTGAAGGTCGAGGCATCTTCATATAGCTAAGGCCATCACTCCCCAACCAAAACCCTCTAAAAGGTTCCACGTTGCTAATTTTGAACATGTGTACCTCCTCTAACCCAAAGTGGTTGTACCTAGTCAAACCCTTACAAGAGTTGACCTCTTGCTCCTCATCAGTTCCCCCCTCATAGTGTCGCACCAAAAATATAATCACCCCCCAAGGTGGATACTTGCTTTAGTAGTTTTTTGGCGGTGCTTAATGCAAGCTCTCATAAACAACTCCGCCCAATCTGGTACCCCCACCCCTTCCGGGAGCATAGTCCATAAACACAACCGGATGGTCTCCGGTACTTTAGCAGGCTCTCCCGCGGAGTTAAAAATGGTGGTAAGGAACCGGGTGATGAGTCGAAGCACGGGGTGGGTGATTGTCGAGAGTTTGGCATCCTTAGATGCGGTGTTACATTTCGTAATATTGCTCCACTTGATGTGCATTTTTCCTTTGGGGCATTTAGTTTCTTCGGGGGTTTTTGAGATTTTTAGGATTTGGCTAATTTCGGAGATTCGGGCGTTGTGCCAGGTTTGGTTGAGACGGAAGCGGTAGGCTCTTTCATTACCCTCGGGAACGTCCAACTCGGACAAGATAGCTAGAAACTCGTACGCGAAACTCTTATAGGTGTGATCCCAAGAGCCCGGTTCGAGATAAGCTTCTAGCCCTACTTTAGCTAGCATATCCCTTGTTAAGTCGAACATGCCCAAGGCATGGAGGGTGCTTGGGGAAAAGAATTTTGTGGTTATGAGGGGTTGTTGTCGGGGTGCGGTAAGTTTGTCCCAGATTTTTTTATGTTGAGCACTTAACCTCTCATAACCCATGAACACCGCTTCAACATCGGTGTCGGGCTCACTCACCGCGGCCCTCTTATTCTTCCCCTTCCCAAGCAACTTAGAGATTTTAGGAGCCATTTTCTGCAAAAATTTCAACAATACAATACAACACAACAACAAGCAAACACTCAAAGAAGTTTTTCACTCAAACAAACAATTCAACAAACACTTGGTGTGCAACAATCTCAACACCTCAAAAGCTTAGTGTTTGTTGAATTCTTATACCTTACTCAGAAATTTTTTACCAATCCTAGCTACACAATTAACAAGGGCAAGGGAAAAACTCAAACTAAGACTAATTCAAGCCTAATTTTCGAGCAAAAACCAAAGAATAATGGAAAAAGTTAAGTATGATGTTATACCTTCCCGATTCCACAAAACTTAAGCTCCTTGATGACTAGAGTAAGCAAGGAATCCGTCAAAACCCTTTAAAAACCCAGTAAAGCTCCTTAAATTCAAATTTTAGAAAGAGTTTTCTGGGTTTTCTAAAGGCAATTTTTTTGAGATTTTGAGTGATTTAGGTTGATTTTGAGGTGTTTGAAGGAAGAATGAAGGTTAGGATGAAGAATTTGATAGATTTTGACGAAGGTTTGTGAAGATTTGGGGGAGAAAGGTGAAGTTTTGAAGGATTGGGGGTTGTTTTTGGGGTTTTTCGTGAAAAATAAAAGATAGAGTGTTTGGGTTGATTTGTGATGAACTCGTGCTAAGAAGATCTGAAATCTGCATTCGACGCTGGCAGCGTCCAGTGACGCTGGCAGCGTTTTGTGACGCTGGCAACGTCCTTCACTGCCGTATTTCCTTCACTTTGCACTTAGCCAAAATTTGGCTAAGTGTTCCAAACATCACTACACTTAGATTTTCACTCCAATGGCCCATAATAACCTTCAATATCAAAATTTCACCGGGTCCCGCACTTTTTACCCGTGGCACGCATTCCGAGGCGGCCGAAAACTTGCAAAAACTTCACAAAACCGTTAGTAACTTCAAAAGATTTGATTGATGCAATTTCTAACTACGTAAAAACAACTCAAATGCTAAAAATTGACTATAAAACTTAAATGAAATATTCACAAGGATAGAGTATGTACATGGTTTGCCGTTTATTTAGAGTCGATGGCTCGACTTAGTGGCTCCAAGCTTTTCAACCTTCATACTCGGGGTCTTCATGTAAGACCTCTTCTTCCCCTTCTCGGGCACATCCTTTGAAATAATGCTTGAGGCGGTGGCCATTCACCTTGAGTAGCTTTCCGTCCCCGGGCCCTTCCACCTCAATTGCTCCATGAGTAAACACCTTCTTGACGGTGTAAGGTCCAAACCATCTTGACCTCAACTTACCCGGGAAGAGTTTAAACCGATTTTGGAACACAAGAACTTGATCGCCTTCTTTGAAAACCCGACGGTTTATCATCCCGTCGTGCCATTTCCTTGTTTTCTCCTTGTAGATGGAGGAGTTCTCATACGCATCATGGCGAATTTCCTCAAGTTCTTGCAATTGTAGCTTCCGGTGCATACCGCTCTCATCATGGTTTTGGTTGAATGATTTGATAGCCCAATAGGCTTTGTGCTCAACCTCCACGGGGAGGTGGCAAGCCTTGCCATCGATGAGACGGAATAGGGACATGCCGATGGGGGTCTTAAAGGCGGTTCAATATGCCCACAAAGCATCAACTAGCTTCTTGCTCCAATCCTTCCTATCCGGATTCACCGTCTTTTCAAGGATCCCTTTTATCTCACGGTTGGAGAGCTCGGCTGGGCCGTTTGTTTGTGGGTGATAGGCCGTTGAAATCTTATGGTTCACCCCATACCTTTTGAGAAGGTTTCCAATCACCTTATTGCAGAAGTGGGTACCTCTATCACTAATTATAGCCCTTGGAAAACCAAACCGGGAGAATATGTTCTCTTGGATGAAGATTGCTACCACCTTTGCATCATCGGTGCGGGTAGGAATTGCTTCAACCCATTTTGACACATAATCTACCGCCAAGAGGATGTATAAGTACCCACAGGAGTTAGGAAAGGGGCCCATAAAGTCGATTCCCCATACATCAAAGACTTCACAATAGAGGAGGGGTTGTTGTGGCATCTCGTTCTTTCTTGTCAAGTTCCCCACTCTTTGGCATCGGTCACAAGTCTTCACAAATTTATGAGCATCCTTGAAGAGGCTTGGCCAAAAGAAACCGCATTCAAGCACTTTCCTTGCGGTTATTTGTGGCCCAAAGTGTCCTCCACATGCATAGTCATGACAATGATGTAAGATGGATGGAATCTCACTTTCGGGCACGAATCTTCTTATAAATTGATCTTGGCAAAATTTCCACAAGTATGGGTCATCCCATATATAGTACTTTGCATCGGACTTTACTTTGCTATTTTGATGGGAAGAAAACTGGCTTGGAAACCGCTTTGTCACCAAATAGTTGACCATGGTAGCATACCATGGCTCCTCCACTTGGATGGCATATAGGGACTCATGAGGGAGACCTCCTTCAACCTCATCAAGAGAGCATGATGGTCTTCCTTCAAGGTTTAGCCGGCTTAGATGATCCGCCACCACATTCTTCACTCCTTTCTTGTCTTTTATCTCTACATCGAACTCACTTAGGAGAAGGATCCACCTCAACAACCTTGGTTTTGCATCCTTCTTTGCCACAAGGTATCTAATGGCGGCATGATCGGTGTAGATGATCACCTTTGTGCCCAAGAGATAGGATCGGAATTTTTCTAGGGCATATATCACACCAAGGAACTCTTTCTTCGTTGTAGAGTAGTTCTTTTGAGCGTCATTCAAGAGTGTAGATGCATATTGGATCACATGGGGTCCCTTGTCACTCTTTTGACCCAAAACCACTCTCAATGCGTAGTCACTTGCATCGGTCATGATTTCAAATGGAAGGTCCTATTGCGGTGCTTGAATAATTGGTGTGGTGACCAATCTCTCCTTCAAATCATCGAAAGCTTTCAACTCCGCTTCTTTGTGCAAAAGCTTACATAGGGGGTTAGCAATCTTTGAAAAATCCTTAATAAATCTCCGATAGAAACCGGCATGTCCGAGAAAAGACCTAATGTCTTGGGTGTTAGATGGATAAGGTAAGGTTTTGATAATGTCAACCTTAGCCTTATCCACCTCAACCCCCCTTTCCAACACTACATGTCCTAGAACGATGCCACTAGTCACCATGAAATGACATTTTTCGGAGTTTAAGATGAGATGGGACTCTTGGCATCGCTCTAAGACAAGAGCAAGGTGTTTTAGACATGCATCATAGGAGTCCCCATGGACGGTGAAATCGTCCACGAATACTTCTATGATATTTTCTACATAGTCAGAGAATATACTCAACATGCACCGTTGAAAAGTTCCCGGTGCATTACATAGACCAAATGGCATTCGGCGGTAAGAAAATGTACCGAATGGACATGTGAATGTGGTCTTGACTTGGTCCTCGGGTGCGATTGGGATTTGAAAATATCCCGTGTGACAACCCTCGCGAATACGGAAATATAAAACATACAAGCATGTGAATTATATAGCAGAAAATACGGTATTTTAAAAACCTTTATACATGCAAGATAGAAAAATACGAGGAGTGTCAAAATATTACAAACTAAATAAAAATGCCACAAGAGACGTAGTCTCTCAAAGTGTTAACAAAAGACAAAGTAATTAGCAACTAGCTAAACAACGTCTAGAGGTGTTTCATCCAGGGACAACGCCCGCTAGCTCACACCCGAACCCCAAAATAGCATAGCAAAAAGCCATCCATGCAAGCAACCTGTTCATTCATGAAAAACATGAACGCCACAATCAGTGGGGAGTAACTCCGGGTTCTCCCAGCCATATCACCTTAAACGTACATAGAAGGAAATACAAAAGTAAAATCATGCATATATGAATATACATGTGAGGTACGATAAGGATAAATAGGTAATTAGATATATAATGATAAGAGCAAAAGAGGTACAAATCCGAATTCAACATGTTATTGAAAGACTCGGGGAAGACACTCTTAGGCAACCGAATACGCTCACTAGGGCTTACATCTCACCGGTAGCGGTATAAGTTTGATAAGATTGAGACTCGACAAACAAACCATGCCAAGTCATTCAATGATCAATCATATAATCATTCATGGAATCATGCATCCAAACACACCGACACAATGACGACATCTCTCACGGTAAATGAAACGCACTAGCACCGTGTACATGGCAAGTATCATTACAGCAGGCCTCCCTTGGGGATAAGACGTGTTTCGCCTTAATTCATACACACGATGCTACATTTTGGTATATGTAGACTAATTTCCTCCGGAGGTAGACGACGATATATACGGTCCTAGTCTATAAAACCTGGCCATAACTCTCGGGATAAAGCGTTTTCCTCCCGATTCGACATGTTGTAAGACGTTTCCACATCCAAGATCGGTCCATCAATAGACGCCGCCTGAGTACCCCAAATTCGGTAGATCAATTCACGAAAGAGGCGGAAAAGAGCTCAAGCCTCATAACAAGCGGTACGCTACATGCAAATAACACCACCTCGCAAGTACACAACATTTGACGGCCGGGTCAATCAACGCATAGCGTTCAACTCCCAACAACGTCGTCGTATGCCCACTAACACATGCATTTAAGGAGTAGGATACCTCCTCGTTCCGACATTCCAGCCTTACAAACGTGGAGGTAGCCAAGGGAATGAGAGTACAAAGCAAAAGACAAAATAGTGCTCAAACCGTATCATTTGTAAAAAACCGACTCAAAGTAGAACATATCAAAAACCATCACAAAACATGAGAATGTGGCATTATATAAATGTAAATATGATAAACATGAACCAATACATGATACATAAGCATTAGAACAAGTTTATGAAGCATAACGAATAAAAACATAGATCACCTCTCCAAAACAACAAGTTTGGAAACTAACTAAAACAAGGGTTCATTTCAAACTGTCATAACAAGAGTTCTAGACATGCAAATACAGAAATTCCAAGTCGAGATGATAGCTCATCCTCTTACGGTTCCAACGAATGGTCACAAGCAAGTAACGAAGGAGATATGATCATTCTACGAAAAGTGGTCAGTGCAGTGAAACTGCACAAGTCACGACCGTGACTTGTATTTCACGACCGTGAGATGTGTTACCAATTCACCCATGAGCCTTCAACATAAATTCAAACATTTTCAATTTTCATAATTCACTTCTAACAACTATCAACAATCAATAATCATCATCAAAAGTCCTCAACTAACAACAATCATTATTAATAATACAATTCCTAAGCTTTCTAATCGTATTCTAAATACGAATTCTAACATAGAAATCATGTAAAACACGTAAATGATATCGAGTAACCCTTCACCGTTACCTTTACGCGTCTTTAATCGATTCTAAACCTTCCTAGTCTCCACCTATAAACAATTAGATAATAAAAGATGAATTTCATTCACCTTAAGAAAGACGGATAATTTAAAAAGCGAGAAAGACGGTAATTTTATTACTAATACGGATAGAGGAAGCTAAGAGGGTAAGAATAAGACGAACTTACGTGAATTTGAGCAAGAAATGAAGACGTAGCGATCATCTTAAGATCGATCAAGGAAGGGGGTTTAGGTTTTGGTGGTTTGATAAGGAAGAAGGAGATGTTGAATTGTGTTGTGAATGAAAATAGGTTAAATGGTAGTATGATATTTATAAGGAAAAAGTCAACAAAAGTCAAAGACGGCTCAAAAGTCAAGAAAAGTCAAACTCGCCTTAACACGGGATCCTCATGGAATCTCGCGGAAATTCCAAATACGAACTCGGAAATTCTAAATTCGACTCGAAAAATTAAATTTACGATTACACCTAAAATTCGCTGAAAAGTGTCCGTAAAATATTTTTACTAGAAAAATAGGGTACATTTCCGGGTGTTATAATCACCCCACCTTTTAAAAAGTTTCGTCCTCGAAACTTGAGAGTAGAAAACAAAAGTATCAAAGACAAAAATCGGTTTTAAAAATTTAACAAGAAAGCTTTTACAAGGGAAATATTTATGAAACGAGGTTCTTCTCGAAAACGGTTTAAGGAAATTTTTCATAAGTGCGAAACTTACTTACGGATCTCAAGAGTGCCCGTCGCGAACGAGAACTCAAATTATCCAAATCAAATTAAAGTCGAAATAGTGAAATCGAAATTCAAAACAAACGTTAGTAAGTACAGAACTAGTCACCAGACGTCTCCAATAACAAGTCCAAACATCCAACAAAACGCAAAAATCCAAATATAAAAGCGAAAGAAATCTATTTTCTCCAAAAAGAGGGTATAAAATCCATCTTTAAACTCCTTTGAAAAGTTAATTTAGAAACACAATATGGAAATTTGAAGGTTTTCTCAAAGATAAAATCGAAATAAGAAGGCATTACACGTACATAGAGCGACTCGCACATTTCACACACAATTCAGGGTAACAAAATATATACTAAACACGCAAAAACAAAACAAATCGAACTCTTAGGGATAGGAAGATTAAGATAAAGTCGGCAGGAAGATTTACAAGAATTCGACATTACTAACTCTACTAATAAACCAAATCCTCAAGAGAATGCAATTTACTCAATTTGCAACTCATCAATTTCAATCATCAGAAATCCTACAAAAATATTCCATAATCACGAAACTTCGAGTAACAAATCCCAATTATTTGAATCCAATTAGAATCTACTAAGGTCCATCGGCACGGTAGACTCCACAACTAACAATCCACAAGAAAGATTCATTACGCACTCTAATCTTCTTAGTTTCATCAAACTCTTACTAGAAACTACCAACAAAATATTTATCTCTAGGGAAACATGATCAACCACAAAGTAAAAGAGGCTTACTATGAAATCCTTTGATCCACTTTATTCCAAAATTCATTATCCTAAATTATTAACAATTAACCTATCATCCTCGAAAATCAAAACACAA
>JAIUZE010025480.1:0-25864 GCA_022085475.1 Heliosperma pusillum | reverse complement strand
GAGAAAGACGGTAATTTTATTACCAATACGGATAGAGGAAGATGAGAGGGGAAGAATAAGACGAACTTACGTGAATTTGAGCAAGAAATGAAGGCGTAGGATCGATATTAAGACTTGAGCAAATAAGGAGGCTAGTTTTGGTGGTTTGTATGAGGAAGAAGAAGATGATGAGATGTGAGGGAAATTAGGTTATGAGGGGAGTATATGTAGAGTGAGTCGGAAAAGTCAACGAAAGTCAAAGGCGGCTCAAAAGTCAAGAAAAGTCAAAGACGACTTAAAAGTCAAGAAAATCCAAACTCGACTCAAAAGTCAAGAAAAGTCATACTCGACTGAAAAGTCAAGAAAAGTCAAACTCGACTCAAAAGTCAAGAAAAGTCAAACTCGACTCAAAAGTCAAGAAAAGTCAAACTCGACTCAAAAGTCAAGAAAAGTCAAACTCGACTCAAAAGTCAAGAAAAGTCAAACTCGCCTTAAGACGGGATTCTCATGGAATCTCGCGGAAATTCCAAATACGAACTCGGAAATTCTAAATTCGACTCGGAACGTAAAATTCTAAATTAAAACTTAAATTTGCTGAAAATATTTCATAAAATATTTCTACTAGAAAAATAGGGTACATTTCCGGGGGTTACACCAAGTACTTCGACAATTCGGGCGGCAACAACGAATTCCCTCAACCGAGGCCCGTCTAGGCCTATCTTCCGAGACTTCTTGTACAAAATGCAATGCATGGCTCCAGGCTTGGTCTTTTAGAACTATTTGGCATGCTATGGAGCCATTTTCTTCTGTATGGGTTTCACCTTCTTATTTAAAAGGGACCACTGTGCCCCGAATTGAAATTTCAAATAGACTCTTAAAAGAAAAGGCTTTTGACTTCAAATACCACAAGAAAGGTGCACTGAAAATAATAAGGAAACAAGCACAATGTAAACAAAGTAAGCTAAGCTTAGGACACTCAAAGTTTTGTTCTGTTTTGTTTGGACTGAATGCTGAAAGAAGGAGATATAACCTTAACCAAAGCACTAAGCCAATGGTTGAGGGTTGAACCTTGATCCCAGCACACAGCAAAGGGTCTAAGCTCACTTCCAAGCACACAGCAATGGAAGTTTCTCAAGCACACAACCAAGAGATAATAACAGAAACAAAGGTTTCAGTTTTTGTGTTTACTTCAAAATCTACCTTTCATTCATTAGCATTATGCCTTATATAGGCAATGAGATTACATCTTACTCGTTCATTACATCCTAGGGCCATAATTGACTTACAAAAGAAACAGAAATAACAGCTACATTGTTCAGAACTAAAGCAATAAAGTAGAAAAGCAGTTCTAATGAGACAATCTGACTTAATTAGCCTGTTTAGGTTGATCTGGTGAAGGAGTGGACTTTCAGGCTTGATTATTGAGCCAGACTGGAGTAGGATGAGTGCCAAAGGTTCTGCTGAAGGACCCTCGAGTTGGTTTGTTCAAAATAGGAAAGTCTGATAGTGACATTTGAACTACTGCAAAAAGGCTGAATTCTGGACAGTTTGAGTTTGTCCCTAAGCTAACTTTTGTTGTGTGCATTTCCTAGAGAAGCAGCCCTGGACAAAGTTGTAGAGGACCCTCCCTAGGACCAAGATTGATCATTGGTTAGGTTTTTTTGAGTGTGTAAGGCCCCGATGGACCCTTTTTAGAAGGACTGTGACTGACTGGTTATGGCTGAGGGTTGTTGCTGTTTTGTTGGGTTTATTTTGTTGTTGGCTGGGTGGGTGTTGTCTTGGCTAAGACTTGGGAAGTGGATGGCTAGGCATTGTCCTGGCTGGTGGGGTGTTGTTTTTGTTGGCATGAAATGATGGTTACTTGGGCTGAATAAGGCATTGTCATAGCTAGTCATGGTGTTGGCTGCATTGTTGTTGTTGTTCTGTCTGTCTTGAGCTTGTGTCTTGCCTTGATCATGTACTCATGTTGCAACCTCCCTATATTGAAAAGGATTTGTCCTCAAATCTTCATTACCTTCATCATCTGACTCACCATGGTAGTGGCTCACGTCTCCAACATTGAAGGTACCATGGACACCATAGCTTCCTGGTAGATACACCTTGTAAGCATTAGGACCCAGCTTCTCCAATATTTCAAATGGTCCATCAGCTCTTGGCATGAGCTTGTTTCTCCTCTTATCTGGAAATATCTCCTTTCTTAAGTGCAACCATACAAGATCCCCTGCTTTGAACTCCCTTGCTTTCTTAGGCCCTTTGGATCTAGCCTTGTACAACTCATTGGATTTCTCAATCTGTTTTTTGACTTGCTCATGAATCTGTATCAATTGTTCAGCTCTTTTCGTTGCATCATAGTTTTCTTTGCTTCCTTTGAATGGGGCCACATCTGTAGGCATGAGAGGGTTAGTACCATAAACTGTTTCAAAAGGACTTTTACCTGTGCTACTAGAGGGGGCTCTGTTGAAGGCAAACTCAGCTTGTGCTAGCCTGAGATCCCAATCTTTCAAGGATTTAGAAACAATGCTCCTCAAGATCTTCCCCAATGTCCTATTAGTGACTTCTGTCTGCCCATCAGTTTGAGGATGGTGAGAAGTGCTAAACAGTAGCCTAGTCTTCAATAGCCTCCACAATGTCCTCCAGAAGTGACTCATGAACTTAGTGTCTCAATCTGAGACAATGCTCCTAGGTACACCATGTAACTTAACAACCTCCTTGAAGTATAGCTCAGCCACCCCCAAAGCATCTTCAGTCTTCTTGCAAGCAATGAAATGTGCCATTTTGCTGAACCTATCTACAACCACCATGATTGAATCCTTTCCCCTTTGTGTTCTTGGTAGTGCCACAATGAAATCCATGCTGAGATCCTCCCATGGTCTGTTTGGTACTGGCAGTGGTGTGTAAGGGCCAGCATAAAAGTGTGCTTTGGCTAGTTGACATGACCTGCATCTCTTGAGAGCATCCTGCACATCACTGAGCATTCTAGGCCAATAGAACTGATCCTGTAGTATATCATAGGTCTTCTGTACCCCAAAGTGACCAGCAAGGCCATTGGAATGAACTTCCTTGACCAGCAACCCCCTATAAGGTCCCTTAGGCACACAAAGCTTGTTTCCATAGAATAGGTAACCTTCCTAGGCTGTGTATTTCCTCCCTTTCTTAACTTGCCCTTCTTGATGCACCTCCCATTCATTCTTGAAATCTGGGTCTTCCTGATAGAGTTCTTTCATGAACTCAAATCCCAACACCCTTTGTTCTATGAATGTTAACATCACAGATCTCCTAGACAATGCATCAGCTACAATATTATTCTTGCCCTCTATATACTTGCTGGAGAATGAGAAGGACTGCAAGAACTCTACCCATTTGGCATGTCTGGGATTGAGTTTATGCTGCCCATTGATGTATTTGAGAGCCTCATGATCAGAATGCAGCACAAATGGTTTAGGTTTTAAGTAGTGTCCCCAATGGTTCAATGCTCTCACAATGGCATAGAACTCCTTATCATATGTGGAGTAGTTAAGCTTAGCCCCATTTAACTTCTCACTGAAATATGCAACAGGTTTCTTCTCTTGTGTGAGCACAGCCCCTATGCCAAGGCCACTTGCATCACACTCAACCTCAAAGAGTTTGTTGAAGTCTGGTAGAACCAGTATTGGAGACTTGAACAATAGTTCCTTGATCAAGTTGAAGGACTTCTCAGCTTTATCACTCCACTTGAACTCTCCCTTCTTCATGCACTCAGTAATAGGGGCCATGATTGAGCTAAACCCCTGTATGAATTTCCTGTCGAAAGAGGCTAGCCAATGAAAACTCCTAACATCAGTAACAGTTTGAGGAAGGGGCCATTCCTTGATTGCTTGAACTTTCTCAGGATCAACTGCCACCCCTTTCTTGGAAATGATAAACCCAAGGAAATAAACCTCAGGCTGCATGAAGGTGCATTTCTCCAACTTGCCATACAATTTGTTCCTCCTTAGCACCTCAAACACTAGCCTCAGGTGTTGTACATACTCTCCTTTAGTTGAACAGCAAATAAGGATATCATCAAAGTAAACCACCACACATTTACCTAAGTATGGTCTCAAGACTTCTGTCATCAACCTCATGAAGGTATTAGGGGCATTAGACAACCCAAAAGGCATTACCAACCACTTATAGAGCCCATGTTTTGTTTTGAAAGCTGTCTTCTACTGTCAATGCACATACGCCAGGTTCCATCCTTCTTTGGTACAAGCAGAGCTGGTACAACACAAAGGCTGAGGGACTCCCTGACATAACCCTTGTTTAGCAGTTCATCTACTTGAAGATGGAGCTCTTGTGTAGCCTTAGGATCACTCCTATAAGCTGGCTTGTTGGGTAGGAGAGCTCCAGGTACTAAGTCAATGTGGTGTTCTATTCCCCTAAGTGGTGGCAGTCCACTAGGGAGCTCAGAAGGAAAAATATCACCATAAGCTTCTAGAATAGACTTGACCTCCTTAGGGATATCAACCATGCTTACCCCAGTCTCCTTGGCAAGCAGTATGAACACAGGTTGTAACTCACTCAGTTATTGCACTATTTCTGACTCACTTATCAACATGACTTCCTTGGAAGCCTCACTCATGGGGGTGGGTTGATCTTTAAAGCAGGGGGTAGGGGTGCCAGGATGATTTTCTTCTTCCCAAACTTAAAAGTGTAGGTGTTGTCCCTCCCATGGTGGATAACATCCCTATCAAACTCCCATGGTCTTCCAAGCAAGAGGTGACAGACATCCATAAGCAGAACATCACATAGACTTTCATCCACATATCCCTTACCAATTGAGAAAGGTACAACACATTGCTTATCCACCTTAATCTCAGCCCCTTTGTTCAACCATCTGAGTTTGTAAGGTAGGGGGTGGTCCTTGGTGGGTAGAGCTAGTTTGTCTATCAGGGTTTTGGAGGCCACATTAGTGCAGCTTCCACCATCAATAATGAGATTACACACCCTACCCTTGATAGTACATCTGGTCCTAAAAATCTGGTGCCTCTGGTCCTCTTCTAGGGGCTGAGGTTGAGCATCCATTACCCTCCATGTTACCAGGCTTAAACCAGCATCAGGCTCTATCAACTCCTCACTAGCCTCTACCTCAGGCTCTTCCATTTCATCATCACAGACCAACACCTCATCCTCTCCCCAATGAATTACTTCTAGGGTGCTCAGAGCTCTTTTAGATGGACATTCTCTAGCAAAATGTCCATATCCTTGACATTGAAAACACTTTTTGAGAGGGGTAGTTTTTCTTTGGCCTGCATCAACAGCCTTGCCTTTATCAGGGTTGACAGGAGTCTTAGTACGGAACACAGGTTCTCCTATCTTGACTCCTACAAAGGGTTTGAAGGTAGGGGTTCTAGTAGGTGTCTTAGAGGCGCTGGCTTTTCCTTTCCCCAACTTTTCTACCCTTAAGGACAAGTTGACAGCTTCCTTAAAGGAGTATATATTCTGCAGCCTGACTTTACTAGCTATCCTCATCCAAACCTTCTAGGAACCTTGCTATCTTTTGCTCAGGTTTCTCAACAACCTCACATTGTAGTGTGAGTTGTTCAAAGTCCCTTAGATAAGACTCTACAGGTCTTTGGTCTTGTTTCAGGTGAGTGAGCTTAATGAACATGTCCTGAGTGTAGTCCCTAGATACAAACTTAGCCCTAATTTTCTTTTTCAGCTTGAGCCATGACTTAACAGGTTCTTTCCCTTCCCTAACCCTCAAGGTTTTCATGTTTTCATACCACAGTGAGGCATAACCTTTTAGTTTCATGATAGCAACCTTAAAAGCCTTTCTATCAGTGTATCCTTTAAACTCAAAGACTCTTTCTACAGACCTCAACCAATCTAGGAAATCATCAGGGTTCATGCTACCTAGAAAGTCGGGGATTTCTGCCTTTATGTCTTTGTCCTGGTGTCTAAGAAGACTTTAATCTGAGCCATCTGAGTCTGACATTTCAAATTGATCTACAGGTTGCCTCCTCCTTCCTCCACCTTGTGGGAAAGGTGCTCCTCTTCCTCGACCTCTGCCTCCCCTTGTGTCATTGTTTTGTTGGCCCTCAAGGAGTTCATTGACAGATCTGGAGACTTCCATCACAGTTCTGACAAGACCTTGAACTGTGGTTTCAAGACCTGTAATTCTCTCTTCACTCATGGTTGATTTTTGTGTTTTTAATGTAGTTAGGTAAGTGAACTCACAAACCAAAGCTCTGATAACCAATTGCACTAAAAATAATAAGGAAACAAGCACAATGTAGACAAAGTAAGCTAAGCTTAGGACACTCAAAGTTTTGTTCTGTTTTGTTTGGACTGAATGCTGAAAGAAGGAGATAGAACCTTAACCAAAGCATTAAGCCAATGGTTGAGGGTTGAACCTTGATCCCATCACACAGCTAAGGGTCTAAGCTCACTTCCAAGCATACAGCAATGGAAGTTTCTCAAGCACACAGCCAAGAGATAATAAAAGAAACTAAGGTTTCAGTTTTTGTGTTTACTTCAAAATCTACCTTTTATTCATTAGCATTAGGCCTTATATAGGCAATGAGATTACATCTTACTCATTCATTACATCCTAGGGCCATAATTAGCTTACAAAAGAAACAGAAATAACAGCTACATTGTTCAGAACTAAAGCAATAAAGTAGAAAAGCAGTTCTAATGAGACAATCTGACTTAATTGGCCTGTTTAGGTTGATCTGGTGAAGGAGTGGACTTTCAGGCTTGATTATTGAGCCAGACTGGAGTGGGATGAGTGCCAAAGGTTCTGCTAAAGGACCCTCGAGTTAGTTTGTTCAAAATAGGAAAGTCTGATAGTGACATTTGAACTACTGCAAAAAGGCTGAATTCTGGACAGTTTGAGTTTGTCCCTAAGCTAACTTTTGTTGTGTGCATTTCCTGGAGAAGAATCCATTGACAAAGTTGTAGAGGACCCTCCCTAGGACAAAGATTGATCATTGGTTAGGTTTGTTTGAGTGTGTAAGGTCCCCATGGACCCTGTTTAGAAGGACTGTGACTGACTGGTTGTGGCTGAGGGTTGTTGCTGTTGTGTTGGGTTTGTTTTGTTGTTGGCTGGGTGTTGTCTTGGCTAAGACTTGGGAAGTGGATGGCTAGGCATTGTCCTGGCTGGTGGGGTGTTGTTTTTGTTGGCATGAAATGATGGTTACTTGGGCTGAATAAGGCATTGTCATAGCTAGTCATGGTGTTGGCTGCATTGTTGTTGTTGTTGTTCTGTCTGTCTTGAGCTTGTGTCTTGCCTTGATCATGTACTCCTGTTGTAAAAGGATTAAAGAATTGGGTTTTCTTTACTGGGCGAAATCCGATTTCATCATAGCCTGAGACACGAGCTGACGCAACTCTTAAGACCGACTAGGCTTAACATGTCTTTTCTACAGGTGTATACGAACATCTTAATGATATACTTCCTCCCTTCAACTCCACTTTACCACTTTACTTTTTCAAGTTTGCCAACGCGTGTTTTACGAGGTAAATATTGTTAGATACGTATTTGCAAAAATTATAAAAATTAGATATTTTTAATGTACTCGTAAAGACAAACCAAACAAGATCACATATGAATATATTTTCACTTATCTATTGAGAGAAAATTGCAATTGAATACCCACACATGAATAGTGTACAAACTTGAATATGGTAGAGTGGAGTTGAAGGGAGGAAGTAGTAAATAGCTCGTTCTTCTTTATCAACGGTTTGGGCTAACATTGCCCCTATTGTGGTATTTGTGACTGTTAGATTCAACGATAGTGGTAATCCGACCACTGGTGGACTTAGCACTAGAGGGGAGGATATTACGTCCTTGATCTTATCGAAAGCAGATTGGCATTGATCATCCCACATAACTTGTTCTCCGAATTTTAACTTCTTAAAGATCAGTTCGCATATTATATTCAACTTTGTAACAAACCGACTTATGTATAGTACTCGTCCTAAGAAAACTCGAATTTCCTTTTCGGTGGTAGGATAAGGCATTTCCATGAGGCTTTAATATTTGATGGGTCTACTTTGATGCCATGGTAGCTAACAATGTGGCCTAAAATTTTGCCAAAGGTAACCCTGAATGCGCATTTATATGGATTGATCACTCTCATGGTATACTTCCGCAGTCTCTTGAAAAATTTGCGTAGTGCGTTAAAGTGACCACTACGCTTCTTTGACTTTACAATCATGTCATCGACATAAAATTAAACCTCTTTGTGCGTCTTATCGTGTAGGAAGGTCGTTGTAGTTCATTGGTAAGTTCCCCGACATTTATCAACTAGAAAAGGATTACTGTGTAGCAATAGGTTCCCCATTGCGTAGTAACGAGTGTCTTATAAATATCTTCCGCAACCATCTTAATCTGGTTGTAGCCGGCATACTCGTCCATAAAGGATAATAGAACGTGGTTCGCTTTATTAACAAGATGTCGATGTGAGGTAAAGGAAAAATCATCCTTCGTACTTGCCTTGTTTAAATCTCGGAAATCCACACACACGCGGACTTTCCCGTCTTTCTTTCGTACTGGTACTACACATCCTTAAATTCTCTCAAAAGATCAATGAACCCTCGTTTTTCAAAGGGGTCTAAGATAGTTCATTACTTAAGCTTCTGCGGTTCTTCTACGTTTTCCACATTAATTGATTTGGAATCTTCAATTACCGAGTTTCTTTGGTCGAATTATTCTAACCCTTTCACTAACTGGGGAGGTGGTTCAATCTCCTCTTACTCTTCACTATAATGTTTGCTTTCGACCTCATTCTCCAAATCATAACAATCATTTTGACAAATTACATTGCAAAGTAAATAAGACAAGTCGTAAGCAAACTGGTTCATATTATTATTGATTTGAAATTGCGAAAAATGCGCTAACATTTGTGCCAATTGATCAGAGGTCAATGACGGAATAGGAGTGGCCCTCGAGACAAGCCCCAGGTTGCCAGAACTAGAGATATTTAAATTAAAAGGAAATAATTAAAAGGGTGTAACTTCGACACCAGACTCCTTAGACTCGGTCATAGGACGGAAATAAGACTCAAACTCAGACTCAGACTCAGATTCCGGAACCGGAATCGTTATCTAGTTTGAACATCTCTCCTTCTCCATTGGCCATTTTGAAGAGCAATCCCTTGTTGATGGCCTATTTGTTGGTTTTCCACCATCCCAAGGTAGTCCTTTAAGGATCTAAGTCGGTGATGAGGGTAGATAGATCGAATCGTTCACTTCATAGAATCATGTTTACTAAAGCTTTATTTGGTATAACCGTCTTCTTTTCTTCTCTAAAGAGAAGGCCTAGAGCTTTCCCGTCTTTGATAGGGGTGGGTTTGGACTTTGTTGGCGCTATGACCATAACATCTTCAGGAACATAATAGCAATCCTGAAATATTTCAATTCCCGGGACGTGTTTCTTATCCTTCCAATCATGGCTCGGGAAAGTCCATGCATGGAGTGTCCTCCCCGGTTTTCACAAAATGACCGTTCAAGGTAAAAAAGTAGTTCCATTTAGATATCCCGGTCTTTAACCAATTTCTTGTTTTTCAAAAGATGTTCTTCTGTGGGATTATATCCAAGCCCCAATCTCGTTCCCTCGGCTATGGGTGACTTGATTTGTAACATATCCTCCCTTCTACGATACAAGGAGCGGCTAAAATACTTTCTAGTCTTGAAAATCACCTCACGGTCATGACTTCCCATATATCAGATTTACAAATCCGAGTACTCGACGCACAATGCCACCGAAAGCCCGGACGAATTAGGTAGTTGGGATAAAGTCGTTCTTATGGAGGCCTAGAATTTGAATTTTATTTAGAGGAACCACGTTTACAGCGGGCCTGTTGTCGACGAGAGTCATTTGGATATGCATATTCAGGCACAATATAACGATGTACATGGCTAAACAATGTTGAGGCCCAAAAAATGGTAAATCCTCATGGGAAAAGGTCACAGCATTAGCGAGTCGTGGCCGACTTGTAGCGATCGATTCGATCTTATGATTTGGAGTCATGCTTGAAGAGACAGTCTTGTTCGTTAATTAAGGCATGCAGTAAAGCCTGATGATGCTTGAGAGAGTTCATTATTAGTTGGCAAGTGGAGATGTCTACCTTAGTTTTTTGTAACTGCTTAATGAGGAAAGCCTCTGAGCTCGCCCCTTCATTAAGAGCCTCGACTAAGGTGGGCCCCTTTGAGGACGTATTTTTGGAACATCCTTAGAACTAGAGGCATGACTTGCCTTTTCTACTCGAATTGAGAGCCCGGCACGAGTCAGGTGGTTAGACTAGAAGGCATTTCTTCTCATTCACAAGATTTCATGTTGAGCACGTGGGACTGCATCACCTTTAGTAAGATAAACATCATCTTCATCATCATCCCAAACATCCTTCATATCAATGGTACTTAGGAGGATATATGCGGTACAATCAGTAGCAAAATTCCCGACCATGATTCGTTTCTCGAACTTGGAAGGAACTTAGAACAATCAACTAATATTTTCCCCACAAACACTCCATTGAGACGGCATACGGGCCGAATCAAGTGGGATACATCGACATTGTTTTCGACAAATATCCCATTCACGTGATCACTAAATGGATTATTCAAATTATTGGGCTTGACGGTCGGGATCGGGATTGTTTCGTTCTCGATCTTAACTTGATTTCGTGCTCGCGACGTGAAAACTTTTCCGTATCATGTCCCTTCCCTCTATGAAAGGCTGGGTTAGGGGGTCGGGGTTAGGGCTAGCTTTGGCTTAAATGGTTGGCTAGGTGGTGGCTTAAATGGCGGCTGGGTTGGGTCGAAAACAGAACACGGGGTGGAGAGGGATTGTTCACGCGCGGGAAAGAGGGGGAAAAGAGGAAGTGGTGGGTTGCTTGGTACGGGGTTCGAACCCTGGGCAAATTGGGGTAGGTAATGGGCTAAATACTCCTCAAAAATCGTGCCAAGAAACAATCAAAATGGAGCTTTCAAATTGTTCCGAAATCAAGCTAAAAGACTGTCGCAAAAATCGTGAAATATGATTTTTTAAACTAAATAAAAAGGAATTAAATATGTAAAATTGATTTTGTAAATCAAAACTTTTCAAATATTTAAATGAAAACTTTTAATAAATCGAAAATACAAATCGGAAATAAACTTCACTTATTTCAAAGAAACTCATTTGAAATAATTTAAATTTCATTTACACTAGTAAAACTTGTCAAAGCGTTCTCATTTTATATCACAGGAAACAAACTTATCAACGGAATACCGTCAATGAAATTCCATGTGCTCTATCATCATCGAGTGTTTGGCGGGATTTCTATAAATGCCAATATCATCAGATTCGTGTATCTACAGGGCAACTCGGCCAAGTAAGCCTACTCACTCGATTAGCCTAATGAGTGGACCCTAAAAGTCCGCTCCGACCTTTCCCGACTCCAAAACAAAGGACCTAAACCTAAACAAGGTTCCTAATATGGTCCTACCAAAAATCGGGTATTTCATAAAACCTATCATTAAACCTATGCCCATAATTTCCTAAGTATCTTAAGAATATTGTGTATCAGAAGAGTAGGAATCAGTTTCCATGGTGAATGGCACTTTTAAATTTGCTTTGATAAATATCCTTGAACTTATACATACCCTTTGGTTGCATTGATATCAAGTGTCTTTTCAACTACATCAAGTTTGGTATTGGTTTATTGACACTGTGATCTCAGCTCAGGCTTTCCTTCTTCCAGTAATCCCTATCTTTCCCTTTATGTGTATCACTCCTTGTGGTTTTCTCAATTAGGGCCTTGAATCTATAATCCCTAAGAAATGTATAATTTCCCCCGAGGCCGCATTGATGTTGTCTCGCGTTTTAGCGGGGAAGGCATTAAAGAAAGTTTGGTTGGTGAGCCATTTTAGTATTCCATGACGAGGGTACTTACTATTAGGTTCAATAACCTACTCATAAGACACTTCTTATGATGAATTAGTTAACTCTTTAACTAGTAGTTCTAGATCTAGTGCATGCAAACAATAAAAAAAAGATTGGAAGGAAAAATCATTTCCTTACAATAATAATTGACGAGTTGGGCACAAGAGCAAGACTTCTTGCTCTTGTTCATGAGCTTAATAGATTATGGGATGATCTCCAAAGTTTTAAGTGTAGAAATTATCCTTTTGTTGCACCTAGACTATCCCAAATCTCCACATACATTATATACTAGATAACATATATGGAACCCATAAATAACATTACTAATACAACTATTACTACACTTAGTAATATTGTAAATGATATTAGTTATGAGAGATGTAAGAAACTTATCATATAAGAATTAAAAGACAAGTTATGTTTGAGAAGAGAAAACTCTCCTGTTATGAGCATCTTGAAGCCAGTCGCCCTTGTTAGGGAAGGGTGAGTTGTGCTTTTTGTCTTTATATTGCATTAGAGTACGTACTAGGTTTAGGCTTGAAATGATGTTATTTACTTCTTAATTAGAGCAACAATTATTTCCTAAACATCTATCCTAATAGCCCCATAACCGGTCACCCCATATAAAATGGGTGTCCATTTTATCTTTATGATTTTGTCATTTGTCACATGTGATAAGTTTATCTTTGTGACATGTGACATGTGACATGTGACATGCAACTTGGCTTATAAATGTACATTTAACTAATTTAAATGCAATTTCATAACAAATAAATTAAACTTAACATTTTAAGTTATAATTTATAATCACATGTAAATAAATTGGGTTATCTCATATTTGGTTAATATTATCTACAACTAATTGTTATCATAATCAATCAATTATGCTTATTTCAAATATTTCATAAATATTAAGCATTCTTAGTAATAAAACAATTAAATTACTAAACGGAATCTTACTTAATCATATTATAATAAGATATCATTCTCAGTTATAGTATAAACTTGTTAAATTTAAGGGATTAATTAATCTGTATCGCTATACAATTAATTAACTTTCAAGATTAAGGAATCGCCCTTTCGGTGTGACCTCTAGGGACCAACTGATCACCACCGTCATACGCAGTAACGTCAAACTCTAATAAGCCAATCCTTATCAATTAATGTGGACAAGTTGAATATAATGATTATCATCCCTCTATTTTCTTGTTATTGAGATTTCATTAAGTGATCGCACAATTGTTGAAGAAATTTAATCCAACAATCTTCCACTTGTTTGAAACAAGAGTGTGTCACCAATTCTCTTGTCCCATTACAATCTCTCACTTAATGCAAGGTGTCTTGCAGGTCGTACTTGCATGTGATCATATCTTGAGTGTTTTCCTCGATCAGAAGAGTAACGGTCGTCTGATCGGAATTATCTACCGTAGATACCTTCCGAGTGTGGCCATACATTTCCACACTACAAGAATTCTTGTTTCAGGCGACTGTAATAAGGCGACTGATACTAGTAGTCACCAATTTGGCGACTGAAAAGAGAATCGGGCGACTGAAAATAGTCGCCAAATTGGCGACTGAAACAATCCTCAGAATTTTATCAAAAAACACGGGCGACTGAAATCAGTCGCCAAATTAGCGACTGATAAGCCATTTGGCGACTGAAATCAGTCGCCAAATTAGCGACTACCATATCAGTCGCCAATTTGGGTAGTATTCCAGAATTCGCAAATCAGTCGAAGGGTACTTTACTCATTTCTTCTTCAAAAAACCCGAAAACCCCTATTCCCTCTACAAAATCGCCACCACCACTACTCCACTCCCTCAACCACCACTCCGACCACAACTCTGACACTAGCTTCACCGGATCTTTGTGCTCTTCCTCTTCTTCTTGTGTTGCTTTGTTTCTTCTAATTGGTGAAGGTATATTTGTTCTAATTTCAATCCTTCAATTAATTTAGTTTGTTTGTTTAATTTGTGATTTCTACTTGTATTTAGTTGATTTTATATGTTTATATAAACATTTGTGATGATTATTGGTTTAGATGTTAAATGTTTGTTGTAATTTGAATCCTTAGATTAATTAGGGGTTTTTGATTACTGGTAGTGTTGTTGATATTATTAGTGTTGTTAGTATTAATTTTGTTGGTATTGTTAATTTTGATTTGGGTTAGTGTTGTTAGTAATGGGGTTTTGATAATTTTCATGATTTGTGTTAGTGTTGGTAGTATAGGGGTTTTGGTTAGTGTTTTTTGATTAGTTTTAGTATGTTAATAATATTAGTGTTATTAGTATTATTTTGTTAGTATTGATAATTTTGATTTGTGTTAGTGTATTTCGTATTAAGGTTTTGATAAATATGATTGTTTGTGTTAGTGTTGTTAATATTTGGGGTTTTGATTAGTGTTAGTATTTTTTGTACTTGTTGTGTTGGTTAATGTTTAGATTAAAATGAAGAGATTGGAGCGTACATGGATGTACGAAGAAAGACTTGATAAGAAAAGACGTCCTACCGCTAGATTTATAAAGGGGGTTGCCGAGTTTATTGAATTTGCTAAACAACAAGACGAGTATGATTTAGTAGTACAGAAACTTAGGTGTCCTTGTATTAAATGCAAAAACATGAAATATCTACATGACATTGAGGTTCAAGAACATCTTTATACAAACGGGTTTTGTCCAAACTACTACAATTGGATTTCTCGTGGAGAATCATATTTTTCACTTCCCGAACAATAATCTCAAATCCCACAAAATGAGAACCCATATAGAGATATGGTAGTTGATGCCTTTGAGTCTAATATTTTCAATAATGATCATATACCAATGAGTGAAGAAGAACCACACCCACAAGCAAAAACCTTTTTTGATATGTTAAAGGCGAGTGAAAAACCATTATATGAAGGGAGCAAAATGTCATTGTTAGAAGCCGCCTCTAGGATAGTAACTTTGAAATGTGAGTACAATTTGCCATTTACTTGTGTTGATGACATTGCTTCTTTGATTGAAGATGTTATCCCCGGTAATAATGTCATGACCCGATCATTCTACAATACCAAAAAAGTAGTGAAAGGTCTACAACTTCCGCATTACAAGATTGATGCATGTCCCGACACTAGTACAAAAATGCCTTTTGGCTACGGTTAAAAAAGACTTTTGGCTACGGTTCCTCAACCGTAGTAAATCAAGGCGTTGCCTTAGATCAAGTACTTACAGCTACGGTTATGAACCGTAGCCTAAAGTCACTTTTGGCTACGGTTACTAAAATTAAACCGTAGCCTAAAGTAACTTTTGGCTACGGTTACTAAAATTAAACCGTAGCCTTATGTTGAGAAAAGGCTACGGTTCTAATTTAACAACCGTAGCCGTTTCTCAATTAAAATATAAAAAAAAAATTATTTCCAAAAAATATTTTTGTTGATGTAGAACTTTTTTTATTAAGATAATAATTTATCAACCTCCATTACTTAAAGCTAAAAAAATAATCATATTCTACTCGGATACTCGGATGTATCAACAGAAGCTACCCATTTTCTCCGTGATCCAAGCAGCATCATTAGAATTGATTTTACAAATGCACCTGCCAAATTTGATCACAAAAAATAACCCAATGAGAATAACTAATACAATAACAAAAACACCTCATACAATAAAAAAAACTAACCAAATGTACCAAGTTCTAAATTCTGATATGCTAAACCTGCATTAAAGTATAACAAATATTTCTAGCACTTTGAGTGTAAGGATTGGTGTCTAAAAGGTAATAAAAACCCATAAAATAATAATACATGTAATATAAGAGAGAAAGGCAGTAATATATCTAGTAAATCAAGTAAGGTTAGGTGAAGAGAAACAATTCTAAAGAGCAGCCATTCACATGTACACAATGTCTTCTAAAATCAACAAAAATTCACCAGGCATAAGATCTCTATGAGAGATTATCCAAATTCCATTTTCTGAAAAATCATGTGCTTCATTTCATAAAATTGCATAGAATAAAATAATCAAAGGGCATACATGATTCTTTTCTTGCATTTCTCGAATTCAGACTGAGCACACAGTCGTTGTCCAATTCAAAGTCTTGAGTAAACGATTCAGAAATGCTCCAAATAGTTGTTCAGTGTCGGCACAAGCATCACACAACAAATCCTTCACAAAATAATCAAGGGTCACGACATTGAGCTAGGCTTTAGCATTAAGGAATACAATGACGATGATATGCCATGTATTAGCTTGTTCTTACCTGAAATACAACTTAAGATGATAGACAAGACCAAAACCTTTGCTCAACCTAAAAAAAATATTAATCACAGGGGTCTAAAATCTGTTATAAGGGGAATTGAGTCGTCGTGGACATCCGCCTTTACATTTGATAGACAATCTACAAGACAAGTATGGTTCAAAAACACAAGCTCACGCTTAAAATCATATGATTTTTTAGGCATCATAAACAAAACTCAAAGTAAATAGTATGTGTTATAAGGGAATTCTGGCCACACGCTAAAGTACAGTTGCTATTTGAGAAACATGCATTGCTACATTAAAAAAAAATTCTATGTGTTGGAACAACATAAGTTAAAGAATGAAGGATTATACATACAAATGAACTACGTCCTTGCTTGATAGTTATTGTATAGGGGACAAAAAGAGGATCACTTATTCGCAACACATGGAAGTAATTAACCAACACACAAAATGCAAAAGGAATGTAAGACTAACTAGTGACGACTGACAATACTAAGCTACACGTAAATAAAGACCAACTAACTCAAGATTTAGGAAAACAAAAGAACATAAGTTCTTAAGTACCTAATTACTACCAAGGTTACCGAATTCGATATGAATACATAACTCTGTTTACCCTATGCACTAAATAAAGTGCCTAATATAGATTTTAATTGTCATCATAATGAGCTCTAACATATTCTTGATTTGATGTCCTCATAGATTTTATAAAATAAGGGTCTAATACAAACTATGAAATTATAACATACTCTCGGATTACAGGGTGTAATAGAATTGGAGTACAAAAACAATGCAACAAAAGTGAGTATCTCTGGAGCAACATACATTCTTGGTCACAAGTTTCAACAAAATTCGGAAATTAATAATGCAATAAATATATTTCTTATGAGATAAACAAGCTTAAGTTGTTAGTATTGATCCTTTTAAAAGAAGCACCATAGCAATAGTTTAAGCAACATAAACAAGCTTAAGTAGTTAGTCTAAACAAAGTCGTGAAATTTAATTTTGTGCAAGTAGAGACAATTTAATGCCTTATAACAGTTCATGCTAGCTACCCCATATATTTCCGGAACAAAAACATACATCAGAGCACACAACAATGACCAAATCGAGCGTTAAACAAATAAAATAACTATGTTGTAGCAGAAAAAAAGTGAATTATACCTAGAGGGAATGAGAGTTTTGGAAATTTCAATGGCATGCACGATCGAACCTGGAGATAGCTCTCATAAAATTCGTCTTACACCACAACTATTATCACCATGATCTGCATCTATTTCAATTATCCCCCAAAAAATATCCTCTCATAAATACAATTACAAAAGATGGCATAAAATTGAAAATATATCATTAAAACTATTAACAATAATAAACTAAAAGATAAAAGAGAACATATAATCAATCTTACCCCCAATTATATACTACAAATGTGCTTCAGGGTTATGGTGAATTCTGATTTCAATAGGCGCAAGGAAGGAGATAGATAGACCACGAGGAAGAGTCGTGCGAGGGATGAGCGGTGAGCGAAGACCGACAAGGAAGAGCGTAAGATTTGTGAGATATGCCGGCAAGGAGATGGGTTAATCGTTAAAGTTGATAATGTGATATGATCGACCATACGATTTGGGAGATAGGGTTTTTCATTGTTGAACTTGTAGCCTGAAGGTGATAACTGAATGTTTTGTTTCACAATATCACAGTAGATATGTTTGTGGGCCTTATTAACGTTATAAATGGCCACGGTTGATAGAAAACCATTGCCTAAAACGCATATATAAAATATTTTAGGCTACGGTTTTAGAGATGAACCGTAGCCTTATGTTTTTACCTATATATTTGGCTATGGGTGGTTTCCAACAACCGTAGCCTTCTGTATTAGGTTACGGATATTTTCAGCAGCCGTAGCCTTTTCTATTTGCCTAATGTCATTTTTCTACTAGTGCGATGGATGTATGCTCTTTTGGAAGGATGATGCTTTGCTTGACAAGTGTAGTAAATGTGAAAAGGCTAGATGTAAGACAATTGAGGGAAGTATTGTCTTGAAGGGTAAAAAGGGAAAGAATGAAAAAAAGAGAGGTGAAAAGAGTAAGAAACCAATACCCGAAAATCCCGTAACTTACTTTCCTCTAGCTCCTAGACTTCAAAGAATGTTTGCTACCAAAAACATTGCCGAGCAAATGAGATGGCACAAGGAAAATTCTCGTACTCCGGGAAAGATGTGTCATCCGAGTGATGGAGAGGAATGGAAGCGGTTTGATATGTTTTACCCCGACTTTGCTGAGAAACCCCGTAATGTGCGACTTGGCCTTTGTACGGATGGTTTTGCTCCATTTGGCCAGTTTGGTAGAAAGTACTCTTCTTGGCCCGTAATGGTCCCTCCATACAACTTACCACCTTGGTTATGTATGAAAAAACAATTCATCTTCTTGTCACTAATTATTCCTGGCCCTGATAATCCAAAAATCGCCTTAGATGTTTATTTGCAACCTTTGGTGGAAGAATTGAAACACTTGTGGGAAGTAGGTGTGCAAACATATGATGTGTCTTTAAAGCAAAATTTTCAACTAAGAGCTTCATTGTTGTGGACCATTAATGATTTTCAAGAAGGGGAATGTCTACGGGATTGGGTCGGCCAAGGACGTATTTTACGAAACTCCAAGGGGAAGAATGCCGTCCAGCTCAAAACAAACCTACGAGCCGGGAGTCGTGGGAAAACTCCAAGCCCAACTTAACGAAGAAAGAAGAAAAAACGCGGAAAGGGATGAGGAATTAAGGATAACGAAAGAAAAATTCAAGGCTTGGGAAAGCAGGTTCGACAACTGCAACCAAGGTTCGCCTCCCTTTCGGCGAGATTATGATGAAGGCAATGGAGGTGGTGGTATGCAAGCCGAACCCAATATAACCCTTGGCTTCTGATATTAGTTTAGAAACTTGTGACTTGTGCTTGTTTAAACTTGGTTTGTTAACGTTTAAGAAGATTTGTAAACTTGAAACAATTTTCTTGATCTATATGAGGATGTTGGTTTCACATCGTGTTGTTGTAAATGTTTGAAATTATGGTTGTTTTCTAGTATACTTCCAGGTATGGTATGGTAACGAAATGGCAGGATGAAAACAGAATTTTTCTTGCAATATCACAGGTATTTTGGCGACTGAAATGTTCATTTGGCGACTACTTTCAGTCGCCAAACCCCCTGTATTTTTTCAAATTAAAAGGCCTTTTGGCGACTGATTGGCGACTGAAGCCTGTAGTGGTAGCCAAATTGGCGACTGATGGCGACTGATTTCAGTCGCCAATTTGGCGACTACATTACCTGTCAGTCGCCAATTTGGGCGACAGATCTCAGTCGCCAATTTGGGCGACTGATCTCAGTCGCCATTTCGCCATTTTGGCGACGCTATTTTCAGTCGCCAAATTTGGCGACTGAAATTAGTCGCCTGAATTTTTTTTGGCCACTAATGACTGCGACTGGTTCTTGGCGAGTGATTTCAGTCGCCAAATTCATTTTAGCGACTGAAATTAGTCGCTAATATCAGTCGCCTGAATGTTGTTTTCTTGTAGTGCCAGTTTACTACTCCTCGAGTGGCCTTGAGATTTAGCTAACCCTGACAAAGGGTTGGACAATTCCTATCCAACTATTCCCTTCGTACTCTCACATTTCTTTATGACCCAAAAATTGTCCATTCACCCCTTTTTACAGAATGGCTTGGGCAAAATCAAAGTCAATCAGAAACTGTGTCAACTTGGGCGAAAAATCTTTAGTCTAAACAATTGACTAAAAAAGAATACTATAGTAGATCTCGCCACGACCAGGATATATGAATTGCCAAAACTCTATAAGAGGTCACTGCCCGACAGAGTGTCCAATACAGTCTTCCTATGTGATCGACTAGTCATCTCTTATGACCCTATGGCACTTGAACTTGCCATTAATCGCATCACACTCCAGTCACTTAGAGACGTTACCTCATATAAGAAACTAGGGGCTAATACTATGTTAATCAAGTTCACTTTAATAGGGTTCAAGGTTGTCACTAAAACCTATTTGGATACAACAAAGTAATAAAAATGAGTTTATAAAATCTCAAATGATAAATGTGATTATCATATATGAACAATCAACACAATAATATTGATTCATATGTTATAATCTAAAGTATACAAGTTCCATGATACTATATGGCGATCTTGTACAAATGCAATAAGGCTTGGGTAGTGGATATACCATGTATCCATTTACTGCAATCTTGTGAATTGCTTTTTCCTTCCATTCAATGCATCTCTTATGACATGAATTCATTTAAGCACATGTCTAGATCTCTATCCAGATTTGGACTCTTTAGCTTAAAAGATGCTCCCACTTATTATCATGATAGCTATGTGATTGGTATCTTGATGAAAAGATCTACTATTAGTTCCTTATGAGCCACCTTATCCTTATCATAATGTAATAAGACTCCATTTGTAGAACTCTTAATGATTGACTCTTCAATCATACATTTTAGTTATTCGCTTTTAATATAACAAAATTTAGCATAGGATTTCGGCAAATCCTTATAACTAAGTTTGGAAATTTGGGTTTGTGTAACCTTTTACATTTAACCAAGTTATCTCTACCAAACACAAGAATGAATCCCTAGTTCTCCTCGAGAACCTCATGGGTGTTCTTGAAGGCTATCCAATGACTCTCATATGGATTGATTTGTTATTGGCTTGTCATGCTCCAAGCATACAAGTCATCAAGGTATGTGCACGTCATGGCATACTTGATTGGACTAATGGCGGAAACATTAGTAATCACGTGATAAACAACTCTTAGGTTCAGTGGATGACTATGACTGTTTCATAGTGATTTCACTTTCATCAATATGAATAACCTACTCAACTTTGTTGAAATATATGGAGGATCTTATCAATATAAGATTCTTATCTTGATGCCAATATCCTTTCTCATCTATCACTATAGATTTTGGATACTTAAGATACGATATGCATCTTCCTAGTCTTTCATCTAGAAAGGATTTCCCAAACACTCTTTCACGGAAGACAATGTCAGTACATCATTCCCAGTGATTAATATGTCTCTTACGTACAAGACATGGAAGACAATTTTCTCCCACTAATCTTCATGTCCAAACATATCAATTTTAACTCACACTTAACTTCATGTATAAACATGGATCTTTGACAATTCGAGGAAACCATTCCATCTTATCATGAAACGATCATTATAACCTCTTAGGCGCTTTATTAGGATCACATTTCTAAAAGCCCTTTTATGACAATGTATGTTTGTGTCATATACACTTCCTTTTCCTAAATACCCATTTATAAAAGCGGATTTTAACAACTACTTGTCATATGTCATACATATGCTTTCAGTGAGGTGTAGTAATCATCTGAGATCTCAAAGATGGTTCTATTTTAACTTATATGTAATCCTATACTTTAAAACTTCTACTTACCCTAGAGAGGTCCAAAGCTCTTTAAGTAAATTTATTTATATGTATAGATTCCATCTTGGAACGTAGGGCTCTTATGCAACAAATTCGAATTGGAACTTAGTAACGGTCATTTCATAGATCATAGTTTTATCACTTTCAAAAAGTAAAATTTCAAACTACTAGCCTCTAATCTTGACACGACTTAAGAACATTTTATCTTGTATCTCTATCCAAAATTAGTTTGTGGAAAATTTTCTCCCACTCTATCCTTTGAAAATACATTTTTTTTCTTGAAGGATAGTACCATGAGCCACAAACAACTTTGTTCTCTAGGTTTAATGAGGTAAAATGCTCATATAAACTTTGAGCGATCTGTAGTAGACTTATTTGTTAAGACTTTGTATTCTAGCTTCTCAATAGACATGTTCTATCTAAGCTAAAATACTTAGATCTCTATCCATGTCTTAAACAAATTTAGGATTCTTATCCCTTACATAGCTCGTATGGAGTCATGTTGGCGTTAAAAGATCTTTTTTTAGGGCTTATATGGATTGTAAATCCTCAAGTGCGAGTTCATTAACTCGATTTGACTATGCAATTGATCTTTCTTATTTCAAATAAGTTGTGATGCTTAATCACAAGTCCATAAGTGAGAATCTAATTCATAAGTTAGGTGATTATAATGATCAAATCATTATATTTTCTCATATGATCAATTAGTCTCAATACTTTATGTTTAAGATATTAACTTTGTATAAGAAAAAGTTTAAGAACCTAAAATTCCAATAATATAATGACTTGAGTTAAAAACCAAGCCATCAATATAAATATATAATGATATTAGTATATAAGAACTTGTTTTATTTGAAACTTCTCAAGTTTCTTGTGTGAGAATATGAGAGATGTAAGAAACTTATCATATAAGAATTAGATGACAAGTTACGTTTGAGAAGAGAAAACTCTCCTCTTATGAGCATCGTGGAGTCGGTCACCCTTGCTAGGGAAGGGTGAGTTGTGCATTTTATCTTTACAATGCATTAGAGTAGGTACAAGGTTTAGGGTGGCAATGATGTTGTTTATTTCTTAATTAATGCAATAATTAAAGCCAAAACACCTATCCTAATAGCCCCATAACCGGTTACCCCATTGTAGATACCTAAATTCTACACCTTCCGCCAATCACCCAGTGATGATTGGGCCGCATGTTGGTACGCTGATTGGTTTATGACAATTTATAAGTTTATCGTCAAGTGATAGCTCAAACACTTGTGTCTACCCCTAGGTCGTTATCTACGCATCGCCACGACCGTTTTGACAGTCATTAGAGTTCATTTGGAGACTGCGTCGAAAACCGCTTCATTTTGTAGAAATCGTTTTAAAACTCTGAGTCGGAACGCGCGGAATATTCTGGATATTTAATTAATATTTTAAATGCTAAATATTTTTAATAAACTATTATCTCGTATCTTTTTTAAATGGCAGTATAGGTCTACCACAATTCCGTGATAGAAACGTGGGAATCTTCCTTCCGCAGAAGAGACCTTTGGGGAAATGACGCAGCAGGTGTTGCGCCTCTTCGAAGGATCGCAGTTCTTGCTGCGCCTCTTCCCCACCCTGTTTTCTCCGTTTTCCAGATAAGTTTGTGTTGTTCCCAAACTCTTAGTACTTTTGGTTAAAAACGGAGAGCTCCGTTTTCACTTTTAAGGCACGCGAGTGTTAAGCCCCTTGTCTTCTCTCTTTGCATTCTAGACCATGCTCTAAGCTATCAACATCTACGTGCTTGATCAATCGACCATGTAAACTCAGATCCTTCGGGATACCAATCACGTTATTGCATTGACCGACCAATTTGGCCACTACACTAATTCAATCAATTAATCAATCTATTTTAGACCTTGAACATGAGCACTTTCTGCATATATTCGAGCCGAGCTATCGCTAAAACGTTAACTTAGTTAATCTTGTTTCGTCAACATGTAAGAGACTGAGGGTGTAATAGCCGTTTTTTATTTTGTATTTTTCAAATCAAAACCCTTTTCATAAAACCTTTTTAGTAGTGATCAGACGTCGAGAAGAAACGCATAAGCATATGCGCCTCTTCCAGAGGCTGCCTGCTCCTGCTCTTCTTCTTCTTCCTCTGGTTTCTACGTCTTTATTTTCCTTTTCTTATTTTATTCCTTCCTTTGCATATTTATCTTTTATAAATCGTTTTGTTCTTGACTTAGATCCCTAATAATTCAATATTAACGGGTTTTTGTCTTTGAATCAAATTTAGGTTTTAGAGATTCAATTCGTTCATGTCGAATCTCTGGATTCATTGTTAGTATAAATTGTAGTATAATTAATATGTTAAACCACTTCTACTCAAGTCATAGCTCAATAATCCATCGTAAATATACAAAACAACATTCACTGCTGGCGATTATGACTTCACATTCAGAATTCAACTCAAGAACAGACGCAACTAGCCATGCGCCTCTATCGATAACATATCAAATACGAACGATTTCCCTAATCATTAGTAGAGGCCACTATCGAGGCGGGCGGGATTAGGTGTTCAATTAAAGAGCTTCCTAATACGTACCATCGCCCCTTACTCCAGAGCTCTGTGAACATCCGTGTTCATTGGCATCCACGAGAGTCATTCTAGACATAGAATGCTAAGGGTAACCATTTCTTAGTGTTCATGTCCTTACTTTGTGTCTTGACATGGCATAAGTATTAGAACGGTTCCAATTTCCCATAAAAATTGGTGGCGACTCCACAAATGCATATTTCTAGGCTTGTCCTCGTTCCTTCCGTGGTCCCGCCGTGTACCACAATTTGGCGACTCCGCAGGGGACATAAACTTACGTGTTACCCAGGGTGAAAGTTGAACAAGGTGAAGGAATAGTTTGTACGAGACAGTTGTCGATTTTCATTAATCGGCCTTGTGACACCCTCAAATTTGCGGAAAGATAAAAATAATTTAAATACATAACGAAGGTGTCATAAATAAAAAGGGTCATTACAATACGGAAATAATATTCTACAAAAGAAATATACAAGACGGGAGACATATCTCCCGTATAAATACGGAAATGAAACGAGTGTATAATAATATACAATCTAAGAACCGAATATAGGTCCAAGGTCAATACTTCGCTCGCTAGCTAGTCAATGTACCCCAAATATGCATTCACCACCTGTTCGACCGCATTAAATATAAACACGGAAGCCACAGTCAGTGGGGAGTAACTCCGAGTCCTCCCAGCCACGAAATGTCGAGTTTAATGAAACATGAATAACATAAAAGCAATGTATATGGAAAATACAAAAATTAAACATATATGATATGCTTTTCATGTTATGAACAGATAACTAACAAAGAACCTAGCATGTGAAAGCTATCATGTGAAACCGATAATAAACTATAACTCGAGGTAGGGAAGCTGGTATGCTAGCTCAGAGGTTCCTCTCAGAAACATGGCCATGATACACTCAAACCCTAATCAACACGTAATCATTGAATCATTCACAATCGGTAATCCAACCTCTAGTCAATCCTAGCCGGCTTGCATCTCACCTTCTAGAACTCATAACATCATAGCAAACAGAAAGACCAATACTTCTACAAACAGGCATAAGTTCTTAGCACCGTCAATAGAAGACTTCTGTAACTCGAGGCTATACCACAAGGTAGGAAAACATCCTAGTCCTATACTGATCAGACCTAGCGACAACAGCTATTCCATTCCCCGTCCCATGACATAACCGTCTATGAGAAACTCTACTAGGCAACCCCCTAAGCAGAGATGGCTAGTACTTAAGCTGGCTCCCTTCCCAAAGCGGAACTCTTAGGTAACCATGCCCCGACTTGGATATAAACCCACCAATCCGGGACACAAAAGCTATTAACCATGAACTATATACTCGTTAAAGACAGTACGGACCTATCAATGTCCTGGTCCAAGATACTCATTTAGAATTACAATGGCCGAACCAAACTAATATCTTAACTCAGAGGTTACCTTTAAAACATGGCCAAGATACGACTTAACATGCCATATAATCGTAATTCTCTATGGGTACTTAGTCAACACGACACCAACCATATAATTAAACAGTCACAGGAAAACATCCTATCATGTGACTAATTGCATATTAATAATAATCAAATATCATATCGCCTCATATCTACTAAGGCTAATTCATTAATTAAATACAACCATACATGAAGACAAATCCCCGACCCGAGTCCCGCGACGGGTCATCAGTCAAATCGGGGCTGACTAGATCTTAGTTTGACCAAACCCGTGGGATCAAACC
>JAIUZE010025478.1:0-25057 GCA_022085475.1 Heliosperma pusillum | reverse complement strand
CCCTAACCATCAACCTACACAAACCCTAACTAACTAACCATTAGAACTTTGTAAGCATCACAAATTATACATAAACATCATAATACTAATTAAAATCAGAAAATAAACAAACAAACAAGCTAAGGAATTAGATTTAGGAGAGCAAAAGACGCACCTAATTAAGGAAAAGTGACGGAAATAGAATAAGAGTCGGAGTTTGTTGGTGAGGACGGTGGTGATATCGGTATAGCTAGTGTCGTAGTGGTGGTCGGAGAGGTGGTTAAGGGAATGGAGTAGTAGTAGTGGCGATTTTGTAGAGGGAATAGGGGTTTCGGGTGTTTTGAAGAAATTTGGGGAAGTAGAGAGTGGCGGATTAGTTTCGCGATTCTGGAATAATACACAAATTGGCGACTGAAAAAGTAGTCGCCAATTTGGCGACTGATTTCAGTCGCCAAATGGCTTATCAGTCGCCAATTTGGCGACTGAAATCAGTCGCCCGAGTTTTTTTAATTGAAATCTGAGGATTGTTTCAGTCGCCAAATTGGCGACTGAAATCAGTCGCCTTATTCTATTTTCAGTCGCTAAATTGGCGACTACATGTATCAGTCGCCTTATAACAGTCGCCTGAAACAAGTTTTCTTGTAGTGAAACTTAAACAATTCTTATATATAATTATTGCTGTGATCATAATCTATCTAATAGGAGGATTATCAACAAGTCATATTTACACTATTACAACCAACACTTATATCTAATAGAATTAAATGATAAGCTATTTCCCTAGAAAACTAACAGACTTTTCTAAACTTTATTCGAAAGTAAATAAGCTAATAATCTAAGTCCTACATGGTTTAGGGAAACCATGTCTTCTTCACGGTTGCAGTGACCGTGTTTCAAGCTCCCCCTTTCTCGTTGCATTCCCATATAAGCATCGTCACATAACTTGAACCAACCGTGAAGCCTTGGGCTAGTTGAGTTACATTTCGACTAAGTATTACTTCATTTTCATCATCGACCAATGCACCCGCATCATTTTCTCCCTCTTTTTGAGACCTTGACCTCAAATTTGCGTTGTCAAGATACGATGACAAATCTCCAACGTTAAATGTCGCTCTCACACCTCCATACGCACACGGCAAGTCTAGCTTGTAAGCATTCGAGCCATATCATTCTAAGACTTTGAACTAATTAAATTAACCGTCAGCTCATGGCATTAGCTCTATCCATTTACAACTTATTTGTTTAACTTAAACTAAAATACTACTCATAACGAATAAAAAATGGTTAATAACGAATAGAAACGGAGAGAGTGGAATTTTTTGCATATTAGTTGGGGAAAGACGATAGCAAGTTAATGGGCCATTTATAAGTTCCAAATCATCAAGTTAGTGTCAAGTGTGTGGTTAGTTATTTTCAATTTGGTTAGATGAGATGAATGGGCCTGTCTGTAGATTGTGTAATGTCTTTTTCTTATTTGTTCACTTGAATTAGCCCACCTTCATTTAGAATAATTTTGTATTATGGATTTTTTTTTTTTTTTTTTTGGCAACAGTATTATGGATTGTTAATTTGTCATATTATACCATTTTATATACTCTATAAGATTAAGCTGTGTTTTTTTTTTTTGCTAAAACTGTATGAATTGAATTGAACTAGACTTAATGAAGTTAAATTAAATTAAAATGAACTATAACAATAACAGTAATAATATTGTACTGAACTGAACTGAACTGAACTTAATCTGAACTTAAAAAACCTGTAATGAACTGAACTTATAAAAACTGAAATTAAATTCAAAAGAATATGACCTCCCATTAAACCTACCTATCAATATCCAAAAATTTGGTTATAATATTTAATAATTTACGAATAATTTTTCCGACAACTTATCCTTAATGTTGGAATATGAAACCCACATGTGTCAAGTTAGTTGTCCCATATTATTGGAAAAAGAGAGATTGAACCTCTTTTTATAACCAAGGAGCATGCTACTCCTTTTATTACCAATTGTATTAGGATGGAACCTCTCTTTTGTTGTCGAGTAGTCTGTCTCTTCTCCGTTTAGGTGTGACCTGCCCCATTAGTATGTTCTAACACTTAAGCACCTAACTTGTAAAAAATCATTTTAATATTTTGCGTGCCTTAACCCAAGTTACAAGTAACTAGTGAGGGAGGAAAGACGAGGAGGAAGGCCCAACTTGTAATATTTAAGAACACAAATTGACAAAAAAAAGACTATTAGACTGAATTGGTTAATTTAGACGTAATGTACAAATGTATAATGTGTACGAGGTTCACAACAACATATATGATTCAAGTGAAGTACTCCATGCAATGATATCTTGTATGTATATATGATGACTGATTCTGATACATTCTGAGATTTTGCAAAAATATTGAATTTGGCACCTCTCTGTCACGTCCCTCTCATCTCACGAATTATCAAGTCCAAACCGAGGTTTTATCATCGATGGTTCGGGTCAAACTACTAAACCTTTTAAACGCGTCAAGCGGGTGGTATCGTATCCCAGCCTAGGTTATATGGTGGCTTAACTTACACAGATAACTGTTTGCGTTAGGGCCATATGCCTTTGCGCTTTTTTTTTCTCTCGCATTTATTAAATCATAAGAAAAGTGTATTTTTAAAGTTCAATTACATTTAACCTTTATGTGTTAATCATATTAATTGTTTACATCAAACAATTATACTATATGATTATTAAATAATGATTGTAAAATTAATTCCTTAATTAATTCTATTTGTAATTTAAAGTACTATATTTGAAAATTCATTATTATTTCAAATATAATTTATAAATAAAATTAATAATACTTGAGTCTAATACGCTTTTCATATTTAATGTGGTTTAATTTTTTTCATCAAGTCTAGAGGGTTCAGAGGGTTTTGACCCTAAATAACAGGTCATTTGCGGGTTGGGGTCACGGTCAACATTTTTTGGTCTTGATTCTGGAAAAATGGGATCGTCAGTTTTTGACGATTTTCCTTAATACCGAAGCTTATTAACAATTTATCATTGTACTTGAATAATATTGAATTCGGTCACGTTTTCAACACAATAACGAGGAAAGAAATTAAAATAAATATATGTAGTTATTGTTTAGGACAACAAACGGATTATAATCAAATTACTCATTAAAAGCATTTCTAAGTATATTCTACTTTCCTAAGAACAAAAATAAATTGTTCTATTATTTTTTGCTCATTGGCACATTATTGCATTTACATATATAACAATAATTTTTTCTATTAGTATAGTTCAACTCAGTTAAATCTAAGTACGACACTTGATGAGTGATGATTGATACAGATTTAAAAAAATGCCGAGTAGATTAATTGAATTCAATTTAGTATCAATTTAAAGTACAAAACTAAACTGAAAATTAGATAACCTAATATGTAGTATTTTTTTTTCATTTAAATACTATGTAAGTAACATTCACACAATTTAAACTTTTTGAGAGAAATTTATAAAATTGTAAATGAGAGTACATTTTGAAATGAAGGGAGCATAATTTAAAATTTTTGTGTACTTTGATATATGTGAGCTTTTGAATTTCAAGTTCATGAAAAAGGATTTTGGAAAAATTAACTAGGGAACTTATATTGTTAATTAGTTTCATCATACGTACAAAATGCAATCGTATGAGTATTTAATAATTTAAATGAGTGTCGAGAAATATAGGGAATTCTGACGTCCCTTGTATACCAAGAGCATAAGCCCAAAGATAAATTTTACTCCAAATAATTTTATTCCCTCTATCCACTTTTATTCTTCCCATTTGACTTTAAAGGTCTCAAAAACACAATTTTGACCAGAATTTTCAATATTTATTATATTTATTTTTGTTGAAAAATATATTTTGTTAAAGATTGTTGGATGATAAATCTAAATATTTAAGTGTACTGTTTGTCCTAATATTTTTTTATCTTTTAACATATTGAAGGTCAAAGTTCGATAATTTTATACATCATAGAACAAATGGAGTTGTTCAAACCTTACAATAAATATTTGGACCAAAAACATGGGTCACATTAATATTTCGAAAAAAAACTCTGAAGAAAAATACTTCATATATTTGATTACTTGATCATTGATGGAATCAAAATTTTAAACTTGGGGTCCGAAAAATTCAGGGGGAGCAAACGTCTCATTACATCAAGACATACTAAAAAAAATTAACTAACAACTTCAAAAAAAATTGATTGAAGTTTAATTTCTCGATTTACATGCTCTTCTATATTGGCAAAACATAATCCACGAGACAACAATAATGAAATGTGAACTACAACTTATAAGTTATAACCACTGAATTAATCAGTAAGAGTAGTTGATTCAACCTAATTAGAAGCCGTAAGATTTTTTTTTTTTTTTTTACATGATCAAAGGATAGTCTATGTTTTTTATTTGATATCTTTTGTTGTTAGCTATTAGTTTTTGCCCTAGATCTTATATTTGGATAGAAGCCGTAAGTTCATGTTTTAATTAAAAATAGAAAAAATGTTGAAATAACTTAAGAGGGGAGTTTTATTGCCATGTATTAATAACTAACTATGAGTCGAAACTAAGGGACCTCATAGACACTCCTTAGTCCTTAGTCATTTCTCGTTATGCTATGTTACTCAATTAACATCTTAGCTAACGTAGATTCACGATTGTTAAAAGAATGAGCTAGCTCATTTCGATGACCTAAGGTTAGGAAAGCGGATTTGGAGGATACTCTCCCGATGCGAATAGCTGATTTTGGTAATTACTCGGTATGATGATTTAAGTTAAATGAATTAACCCAGTTAGGGTTTTCTTAAAGAATAAAGTACTGTCATAATTTCGAGATATAATCATCCGTCCCGGTCAATTGTTGTCCTATTCATTTTTAGGGTCTCCCAATTAATTGTTGTCTTTTCTATATTAGGATGGTTTTCCATAATTAATTTGATCACCCAATGAGACTATTGTCCACTTGTCACCCACTAAGTGAAACCAACAAAATGGTCATCCACCCTTTCCCTGTCTTTGTGCCAAAATAAAAGGACAACAATTCACCAGGACGACGGAGCGAGTAACTTTAGTCATGATATAGGTAGAAATATGACACGCAGTGGCGGAGCCAGGATTTGAAATTAGGGGGGGCGAAAGACTAATTTTATAAGGTACATTTTGAAAAATTTCAAAATTTTTAACTAAAACTTCAAAATTTTCATCGCCAGGAGGGCGACCGTCCCTGCTAGCTCCCCTAGATCCACCACTGATGACACGTAATAATGTAAGAGTTTTTATACATAAGAACTAATTTTCGGCCGACTCAATAAATAGTTAGACCAAAAAATAGTAGCAAGTACAAAAGAAGTGAATAAAAGTAATAAATTTGTAGCAGCCTGAAGTGGATGGATCATGAAAGATGAGATGATGCAAACTGATTAATGAGTGTAGCAATTCAAGTAAGACTGAAACTTGTACACAACATCGTGTTCTATCTTAATGTTGACCATGTTCTTGTCTACAGTTGATACTAAATACTCTTTAATAACATTTGTTCGGTAAGTAGTTTCTATGCATTTAATTCCTTTAAAATTGGCTCACTTACTTACTTGTTTTAAGATTGTGAGACTTAAATTTGCATTAATGAGTTCATGGCTCTAAGGGTTTTTTTATTACCACTTGCTAGAATGAGATAAATCTACCTCTCATTCCGTCTCAATTATTTGTTCACCATTTTTATTTTTGGGGGTCTCGTATATTTATTTACCTTATTATAGTCAAAAGATTTTCTATGAGTATTTTGATCTCCCAATGAGACTACTGTTCATTTATCCTCCAATGCTCATACCCACAAATGGTCCCATACATTCTCCTTAATCTTTGTGCCAAAAACAATGGTAAATAAATGATCTGGATGGAGCTAGGGAGTATAAGGGTTGCTATTAGGTGCTCTGCATTTAATAGAAATAGTTATTTAGTAATCGGTTTTTCTAAAATGTATCATAAGAGTATATGTTAATAAGATTTAAATGGAAAGTTTAACCAGAAACATTATGGAAAATTGAAATTATAAAGCATTTTTTAATTTGTAATGCTATATTTATTGTTAAAAAATGCTTAACATGTCCCCTAAGGTCTCATTTTAAAAAGCTAAGACTGCCAATTGATGCTGAATGGAATAATTTGGAAATAAATTTACTTAATTTATTAATGAAGGATAATGTTGTCTTTGCTTGCGCTCTTTATTAAGTAGGAAAAAAAGGTAAGTAAATAACCAAAACTCTCATTGAAGACGGACATATCCGTATTCAATGAAGGCGAAAAACAAGTGGGTTTTCACTTGCCCTCCCACTTACCTCCGTTTGGGAGACAATCCGACCCGTTTTCAATGACACTTGTTGAATTAATAATTGGGCCAAAAAAATTGTTTAGATTAATTTGAGAAATAAGAAATTGTTGAAAGAGGTGCACAAGTGTATAACTCACAAAAGGGGGTTTGAAAGCTGGTTTAAAACCCAAAGTGGTCAAAAGGGTAAAAAGTGGAAGGTAAAACCATAAAGTCACCATTAAAATGATGATTTCCTTATATGTCATTTGCTTTAACCTAGAAATAAGCACAACCATAGTACCCAAAAAGCAAGGCTAAAAGAAGTTTAAATTTCAGGCACGAATTTTGGGAGTTGAGATAAAAATGCAACCACGCTCGAAAAGATAGTTCAACAAATGCAAGATGAAATAAATCGGAGTATGTAAGATTGCACTTCTAAAATAAAAAGAGTAGTTAGTGCGTACGATTACTACTAGGGTAATAACAAGCTGCTCGAGCTCGTTTCGAGCTCGAATTAAGCTCGTTTCGTCATTATTTCATTTCACACTCAAAACTTTTTAAATCTAACTAAATATAAATATATGTAAAAAAACAAATAAGAATATAAAATATTAAAAAATATTACTCCCTCCATTCAATTCCAAACATAACATTTCTTTTTTTGACACTATTCATGAATGAAGAGAATCTTTACGATTTCTTGCAATATGTAAGATAAAATATGCTCATGTGAGATCTTGTTTGATTCGTCTATACAATATGAATATCAAATTTTTATATTTTTTTATAATGTAAAACTCGAGATATTTACGTGACAATTCATGCATTGGCAAACGTGTAAAAGAGAAATGTTGTGTTTAAAATTGAATAGAGGGAGTATATAATAATATACTTATAAATAGCATAAACTTTTTTTTTTAAAAAAAAATTATAAATGAGCCCAAGCGAACTTCCGAGCCGAACCCTGTTGAGCTCGGGCTTGGCTCGGATTTTGCCAAGCTCGGCTCAAGCTCGGTTTGACCGAGCCGCTTTGGAGAATTCTACGAGCCGACTCAGACCATTTACATCCCTAACGATTATTGTATGCTACAGCGAATAAAAATTGATCAATTTATAATAAATAGGGACCCAATTTTTGTTATAAAATTCACCACAAATAAAATCTGTCATTCTATAATAAAAAAAATGGTCATTTTTAACTAAAAATTGACATAAACTGATCACATTTTAGGTAGCCGTACCATACAAATATACTGTTTTATATTATAAGTGGCTTATACTATTAGTGGCCCATATAAATTCAAACTCTTCCAAACAATTATTCTTCATTTAAATCACCTAAGCAGTCTTTAATAGTTCAAGTTTAGGGCTTGCTTACAGTCTTTGAATACCAAGGATTCAAGGAAGCAGTACTTTATCATTAAAGTTTGGATCAATTGTTGAAAACATCCTTTAATGTTACACTTTTTAAACTTTAATACTCCCTCCTATCCAAACGAATGTACCCGTGGGCCCGGACACAAGTTTTAAGGAGATGCTACTTTTTAGACTTTTTGTGGGGTATTTTTGGAACTTTACTTAAAGTATTACTCCGTACTAATTTATAATTAAATGGGGTTGTTTAATGTGTTGTTGTCAATGACATAAGTGTAATAGAAAGAAATCTAAGAGGATACCTTTGTCAACTTTTTTACCAAATAAGGAAGGGGAACATTGGATTGGATAGTCCGAAAAAGGAAAGTGGGTACATTCGTTTGGATAGGAGGGAGTACCTTATAAAAAAAAAAATCAAAACTTAATACCTTAAACTGGCATTCTGACATATTTTAATACCTTAAGTGAGTTTCGACAAAAAAAAATGAAATATTTGTTCAACTTTTTAAATTTCTCTCCAAAATTCTGATTTTATCCCCATTATACCCCTATTCTTTTTTCACATGTCTATCTTATAATTTTTACATGTGTATCTTATTCTTCCAACTCCTTCACCATTTCAGCTCAATCTCTCACTTTTGCATTTCACCATCTTCACTGTCTTTTCTATTTTCTCTATCTTTTGTACCCATATAATTTGGTTATGAATTTGTAATTAGGGTTCATGAAATTTGGGGCTAATTGAGTTCCAACGAGTAAAAGGGAAACTTGAGATGGAAAAAAGGAAAGCCTTTTTGAATGAAGATATCAAATATCTCAAAGAAAAGAGCAAAAACTGGAAGCTTGAGATGAAAAAGTTCAAGAATACAAACGATAAAGTTGTTGTCAGTAGTCATTTTCCAAAGAAATACCCACCAAAAATCGATAGACATATCAATTAAGATAGTTGTTATTGTTCTCTTATTTGAGAAAAATTGTTATTAAGTTGTTTTAACCGAAAGAGAATAAGAGTTAATTATGAGTGATATGTGTTGAGGAAGAGGGTATATAAAGGCAAGGGTAAAATGGGTAGTTTCTATTTTTTTCGGTTGGAAGTTACTTAAGGTACAAAATATGTGAGAATGCTAGTTAAATGTATTAAGTTTTGAATTTTTTTTTATAAGGTATTAAGTTTTAAAAAGTGTAACATTAAAGGGTGTTTTCAACAATTAATCCTTAAAGTTTAAATAAATATGACCGATTTCCAAACATTCTTGTTATACCAAATGGAGTAGTTTAAAAAAAAAAGATTTGTTCACTTGCTCAAAGTAATTATGTGTGATTATATATGTGACTCTGATTTAATGCTCACCGTTAAATTAAAAGTGTATAAATAGTGTTGTATGAAAAGCTGACGTGAAAAGTTAAGCTAATGAGGATTTAACATTCAAGTTATCATTCATCCGTAATGAAGACGGATAATACATCCGTCTTCAATGAAGACGGGTCGGATTTCCTCTCTTAAGGAAGTAAGTGAGAGGACAAGTGGAGAATCACAAAAAATCCCACTTGCCTCCTTATGAGAGGGGATCCGACCAGTCTCCATTGAAGACGGATATCGCCGTGATATCCGTCTTCAATGAAAATTATGAGAATTTGTGCATCCGTAAAGTGGAAGTAGTTACAAAAAGAACACATTTTTTAAATTGGAATACAATGCAAACATGGCAAATTCTCATTTGTGACAGATGATTTTCGTCACAAGCGTGTTGCCTCTCACAAGCAGTAAGTGAGAGAACAAGCGGATAAGGGTTCGTGAGATGTCACTAATAGAATATAACTATAATATATGAGTCTCAAACATCACCTTAAGGTTTTGGTTGAGTCTCATATATTATAGTTATATTCTATTAATCACAAGCTTATGACGGTTACAATGAAGAATTTTCGAACATGGATAGAATGAAGTAGAACTGTAGAAGGCGTGACACCAAAGGCTGGCGAAGCTTTAGCCCACTAAACTCCCACCAAACCATTTACTCTCACGATTTTGTTGCTTCACTTTTCCTCACGCTTCTTCTTTCAACACAAACAGTATTGCCAAATTCATAGAATAATAATAATAATACGACTATTGAATTGTAAGTTAATACATACATATATATTCGATTACTTTACAAGTAGCATGTTGCTTTCATGCAATTCGATGACGACCCTATACCTTATTTTTATCCTTAGATATCCTCCTACGTACCAGTGTACCACTATAAGTCTAACTTTCGTGCACATAAAACAAAACTCGTCATGCTTATTATATACCAAGTATTTAATTTAATGTCATGGGTAGATTCATGCATCATTTATTTCTCGTGGTCTAACGGCTGAGTTAACTAGGATTAGGGTTAGTGTTACGATTTTCGATTTTAATAGATTTAGATAACAAGCTAGCCCTTCTCTAATCGAGCGATGATCCTTTCATTGTGGTGCCTTCAATAGGTCGAGGCGAGTCTAAGTCAACCCTAATAATTAGGGGCAGTTTCAACACGTAACTCTATACTAAAAGAACATACATTTACCATTGGATCACTAATTCACTATCAACTTTTTTTTTATTATATAATATTTACTACGGAGTATATTCTATTAATCTTATCTTTTTGTAACGGGGATTCAATTGGACCTCATGAATCTCCCTCGAAAACGTCAATGCTAACAATACCATGACCTTGTTGAAACGACTAAGGTCAATCAGAAAAAAAAAATCTTGTAAATTTAATAATCAAAATCGGAAACTCGACTCCTGCACTCATTACTGAAGACGCCTTAGACGCCCGTGCACTAGAGTTGGCAGTCGGGCCAAATGCACGACGGGCGGCACGGGTCCGGCACGAATCCGGCCTAACACGGCACGAGCCCGAGCGAAAGTTCAGGCCGGCACGGGTCCGGCACGACGGGTAGGGAGGCGAGCCACGACGCGGCTAATAGAAAAATCCCCGTGCTAAGGCACGGCCCGGCACGGGCACGGGGTGGCACGGCCCGAGATAGGCACGGCGGCACGGCCCAAGCACGGGGTCTCATTCTAATTTATAATTAATTACGTTAATATTTATAATTAATTACATTAATATTTAGTTGATTATACATTATTAATTAAGTAACTAATAAAGTATATATTTTTAAATCATCATTAATATTTCTTCTTCATTATTCATAATTTATTTATTAAAAAATCAACTTTTTTTTCTTTAAAAAAAAAATTACATTGGGCCGGCCCGGGTCAGGCACAACCGAGCCCACGGGCAAGGCACGGCACGGGCCCGATTTTCCCGGGCCAATTGTCGGGCTGCGGCAGCGGGTAGAGGTGGTCGGGCCAGCACGGCACGGCCCAGTGGACCGACGGACCGGGCCTGGAACGGGCCAAAATTTGGGGCTGGCACGACAGGCCGGGGCGCGAGCCGGGGCGCGGGCCGGCACGGTACGACCCATCGCCTACTCTACCGTGCACATGGTAGACAATAGGGAAGTGTTTGAGTTTAGATGGCTGAGCTAATCGACCTAGCTCAAATCCATAGTCATCTTAATTATAAGAGTCGTGGCATAATTAAAAGTGAAAAGTCAAGGGCGATATCACCTAAGAGGGGGAGGGGGTGAATTAGGTGTATTTAAAATTTTAAGCTTAATTCAAGCTTCTTTAAAAATTCTATGATCACTAAGATACTACTTAGAAGAAAAGAGAAGTTGACACTTCGAACTAGAAAGTTAGAAAAATTCAACAACGATTCAGCAAGTAAATGTCACAGTGGAATTAACAGTGAATTCTGAGTGCAGCGGAAATATTAAAAATGAAATAGACAAAACTCAAGGATGTTTTTTAAATTGGTTCGGTCACTACTCCGCGACCTACATCCAACGTTATCTTATTAAACATTTTTGAAGTTAACTCATACAAACAAAGACCCCGAATAATAAAACAACTCCCCAACCTACTCCGGTTGCTATTTGCTCACTGCTACTCCGCACCAAGACTTATGCTCAAAGCTACTCCGCTAAGAGACTTCCCCAACTCTTTCGAGTTGCTATTGCTCAAGGCTACTTTGCCAAGAGACTTCCCCAACTCTTTCGAGTTACTAGTTGCTCAAGATAACTCTATCTTAAGAGTTGTTCTACTCGTTTGTAACAAGACTTGTGTTTCTCAAAATGTTCACAAAATGAACGGTGGAGAAAACGATTAAGTACTAACACGAGATTATCGAACACAATACATGCTTTGTTGCAACGAACTAGCTTTTGTAAAAGACTTAAAGAAAAATATTTTGCAAAACAATTAAGTATGAAATGTTAAAACGATTTTTGCAAAGATAATTTACTCAATAAAACTCAAAGTCTTTTAAGCTTGAAAATATTTTGTTGTTGCACACTTGTTCAAATGAAATAAGTGTGGTATTTATAATGTAAGGTAAAGTTTACCTTACAATAAAAATATCACACTACTATGAAGCACAATTGTTTAAAATAATATAAATGAATTGAAGCTTGAACAACAAGAAGGTCAATTAAGGCACAAGAAACCATGACCCCTCATGCAAGCCAAATGAATTACATGCACAAATAATCAAGCTTACTAGTCACCTTAATTTGGCAGCCACACTTAGACAAAATAAGGGTTAGGTTTTTCATCAAGAAAGAGCATAAATGGTAGTGACCAAATATAGAAAAGTAAACAACCCATTTTTGACAAGTGTCTTTTTGTGCAAGCTACCTCTTCTCCAAGACACACAAAACTTTCTTTCATTTTATAAAGATCAAACCAGAATTTTAGCAATGTAAAATGTTGATCAAAAGTTTGAATAACTATTTTCAAGAGTTAAACATTTCCGAAATATTTAAGAGCCAGAAACCATAGTGACATGTCACTGTCAGTTTTGAAGTACTTAGCATGAATCAAGTTTAATGATCTCTTATACAACACTATGACTCTAACAATGACGATCTTCCACTACAAGAAATCTTGTTTCAGGCGACTGTAATAAGGCGACCGAGTTCAGTAGTCGCCAATTTGGCGACTGAATAAGTAATATGGCGACTGAATGTAGTCACTAATTTAGCGATTGATGTGATTCCAAAAATTTTTATTGAAAATTTCGGGCGACCACTATCCGTCGCCAATTTGGCGACTGAAACACAAATTGGCGACCGTTTTCAGTCGCCAAATTGGCGACTGCCCAATCCGTCGCCATTTTCAGTCGCCAAACACCTATAATAGTTCCAGCATCCGCGACTTTCCCCTTCTTCCTCATCTTACCAAATCTGAAAAAAAAAACCCCCATTTTGGCGATTTAACCCCTTTGTCCGACACCACCACCACTCTATACTCCGACACCACGCTCCGACACCACGCTCCGACCACTACTCTGTCAACCACCTCATTTTCTTTTAGTTTATGAAGGTATATTTATAGTTTTAATTTCAATTTCTTAAATTAATGTTAAGTTTATTTGTTTAATTTATGATTTTCATTAGTTTTTGATGATTTGATAGATTTATTGTAAAGATTTGTGATGTTTATTAGGTTTTTAGATGTTATTTAGTTAGGGTTTGGTGAAGTTTGAATTAGTGTTAGTAATTGTAATTTTTATTAGTGTTGTTAGTATTGGGGTTTGATTAGTGGTAGTGTTGTTGATATTATTAGTGTTGTTAGTATTAATTTTGTTGGTATTGTTAATTTTGATTTGGGTTAGTGTTGTTAGTAATGGGGTTTTGATAATTTTCATGATTTGTGTTAGTGTTGGTAGTATAGGGGTTTTGGTTAGTGTTGTTTGATTAGTTTTAGTATGTTAATAATATTAGTGTTATTAGTATTATTTTGTTAGTATTGATAATTTTGATTTGTGTTAGTGTATTTCGTATTAAGGTTTTGATAAATATGATTGTTTGTGTTAGTGTTGTTAATATTTGGGGTTTTGATTAGAGTTAGTATTTTTTGTACTTGTTGTGTTGGTTAATGGTTAGATTAAAATGAAGAGATTGGAGCGTACATGGATGTACGAAGAAAGACTTGATAAGAAAAGACGTCCTACCGCTAGATTTATAAAGGGGGTTGCCGAGTTTATTGAATTTGTTAAATAATAAGACGAGTATGATTTAGTAGTAAAGAAACTTAGGTGTCCTTGTATTAAATGCAAAAACAAGAAATATCTACATGACATTGAGGTTCAAGAACATCTTTATACAAACGGGTTTTGTCCAAACTACTATTATTGGATTTCTCATGGAGAATCATATTTTTCACTTCCCGAACAATCTCAAATCCCACAAAATGAGAACCCATATACAGATATGGTAGTTGATTCCTTTGAGTCTAATATTTTCAATAATGATCATATACCAATGAATGAAGAAGAACCACACCCACAAGCAAAAGCCTTTTTTTATATGTTAAAGGCGAGTGAAAACCATTATATGAAGGGAGCAAAATGTCATTGTTAGAAGCCGACTCTAGGATAGTAACTTTGAAATGTGAGTACAATTTGCCATTTACTTGTGTTGATGGCATTGCTTCTTTGATTAAGGATGTTATCCCCGGTAATAATGCCATGACCCGATCATTCTACAATACCAAAAAAGTAGTGAATTTGATGATGATAATGATTAATTGGGTAAAGATATATTTATATATATTTTAATTAAGTTTTTTATGTTTTTTGATGTTTTTTTTATGTTATTAACAGTTTATGTTTATGTTTTTTTTATGTTATTAACCGTTTCTAACAATTTGAATATTTGTGTAATTGTAGATGGCAGGACGTCGAGGTAGACAACGTGGCGGCGGTTCAAATAGACGCCGTAATACTTATTCAGTCGACGAGGAGGAGATGGATGAGGTTATTGATCAGCAGAATCCGTTGGTCGAGGAATCGACCAATGACGATGAGTCCTCGGATCAGACATCGGAGACGATCCAGTTCACTCCGGAAGGGAAGATGATACTTGATCCCGCGGGTTTTTGGTAAGACAGCGACCAATGTCTTTAATTTATTATTTTATAATTATATTACATTATTTAACATAAATGCATACTGTTCCATAATTTATTTTTCAGGTTTTCGTGTCAAAAGGTTGTACGAGGTTGTACTCAGAGTACAAAGATGAAGATGACGGGGGTTGCTCCTACTTGTTGGACAAAAGCTACCTCGACACAAAAAGAGGAATAGTTCAATAATTTTAGGGTATATTATTTTTGTTTATATTTTGTTATATTATTATAATTTTCAATTAATAATTTATTTTACTAATACTTACCTTTTAAATTGTAGAAAACATTTGACTGGCCGGCCGGATTAGAGTATATTGTACGTCAAAGGTACAATGAGACATGCACTAGACGGTTAAGGGACAACATGTATAAGGTTGTCAAGAGGAAGAAGGAGTCGGAGCATATGAGAGGTATTTAATTTTTTTTGTTATTTGTACTTCCTCCTATTCTGAGCAATGTTCCTCCTTTCCATTTTCGTCTATTCACAATACCTTCCCCCTTTCCTTTTTTGGTAAACTTTTATACTTATTTTAATCACATTACCCCAGTACAATACCCCACAATACCCATACTTTATCTTATTTTAATCATCTTACCCCACAACAATAATTATTTTAATCAATTCACTCCACAATAATACCCCACAATACATTCCCTGATCTCCAATCACCTTACCCCCACTACATTACTTTTGTTTATTTAATTCAAAACCTTAAAATTTGTGTCAAATGGGAAGGGGGGAACAATGGTCTGAATAGGAGGGAGTATATAGTTATAATTTAACACATTTTATCATATTTTATAATACCTATTTAACTTGTAGGTGGTGCATATGAAGATATGCTTAAATATCGTGAAACTCCGGAGTTTCAGGCTAGGTCGGCCCAAGCATCCAAAAATAAAAAAGAAGGAAGGAAAGATGGAGCGGCTGAGCCGTCACATCACGCAGGATCTCGATCTTTCCTGGACCTAGTTTTGGGTGTAAGTTATAATTTCCACTTTTTCGTCCATTTGAAAATTATAACTTAAATTCTTTTTATTATTAAAATCTTCTTATACAAGTCTTTAATTTCTTCTTTTAGAAGGGTAAGAAGAAAAAAGCTAACACGCCCACGGCTCTGGAGCTCTTCCTTGACACCAATTCCCGACTCCAAGACAATAGAAGATATTGGATAAAGCCAAAAGATAAGGAATTATATGTAAGTTTCAAACCATTTTTGGATTTTTACAATAAGTTCATTTTTTGAATGTTTAACAAATTTTGTAGCTATTTTTAATAACAATGTTTATATTTTGTAGGAAGCATTTTCCGCCGAGAAAGTTAGGCAACCCGACAAGTCCGATAACGAAATTTTGTTCGACTTAGTTAAGGGTTTCAAGAAGGGGAATGTCTACGAGATTGGGTCGGCTAAGGACGTATTTTACGAAACTCCAAGGGGAAGAATGCCTTCCAGCTCAAAACAAACCTAAGAGCCGGGAGTCGCGGGAAAATTCCAAGCCCAACTTAACGAAGAAAGAAGAAAAAACGCGGAAAGGGATGAAGAATTAAGGATAATGAAAGAAAAATTTAAGGCTTGGGAAAGCAGGTTCGACAACTGCAACCAAGGTCCGCCTCCCTTTCGGCGAGATTATGATGAAGGCAATGGAGGTGGTGGTATGCAAGCCGAAGCCAATATGACCCTTGGCTTTTGATATTAGTTTAGAAACTTGTGACTTGTGCTTGTTTAAACTTGGTTTGTTAACCTTTAAGAAGATTTGTAAACTTGAGACAATTTTCTTGATATATATGAGGATGTTGGTTTCTCATCGTGTTGTTGTAAATGTGTGAAATTATGGTTGTTTTCTATTATACTTGCAGGTATGGTATGGTAACGAATTGGCAGGATGAAAACAGAATTTTTCTTGCAATATCACAGGTGTTTTGGCGACTGAAATGTTCATTTGGTGACTACTTTCAGTCGTCAAACCCCCTGTATTTTTACAAATTAGAAGGCCTTTTGGCGACTGATTGACGACTGAAATTAGTCGCCAATTTGGCGACTGAAGGCTGTAGTGGTCGCCAAATTGGCGACTGATTTCAGTCGCCAATTTGGCGACTACATCACCTTTCAGTCGCCATTTCGCCAATTTGGCGACGCTTTTTTCAGTCGCCAAATTTGGCTACCGAAATTAGTCGCCCGAATTTTTTTTGGCGACTAATGACTGCGACTGGGTCTTGGCGACTGAAATCAGTCGCCAAATTCATTTTAGCGACTGAAATTAGTCGTCAATATCAGTCGCCTGAATGTTGTTTTCTTGTAGTGTTCATCTCTTGATCTTCTTGTGCAACCTTGAACGATTACTTGAACTTTCATAGCTATAAGATTAAAACTTAAGAGACACACATTATATTAACAATAAGATTAATTTATCTTAAGGCATCATCAACCAATCTAATCTAGAAATGGTTTCAACAAAAAGCATATTTTTTAGTATTAATACGTAATGTTGGGGTTGTTGCATAGTTCCTTATATAGTTGCATGTGAACTTGTGGTACGTTACTTAAGGTGTAGTGGGTTTAGCATGTTAACCAAGATTATTCAAACGTAATTATACGCATGTCAATGTTATTGTCGTATTGCGATAAAGATATTGTTGTTTTTGCCAATTGCGATAGATTTGTTCCATAATTTCTACCTGAAATGTGGTTTACACAACCTAAGACACATAATTAATAAAATTATATATTTAGCATGCGTGACGATTTCAGACAAGATAGATACTCTTGTATATACTTTTAGGGCGTATTTCTATTGTATGTAATATAGGTTGCAATTATATATGTATGCTAATACTACTTGGCAAATCCCAATTAACATGCTCTAAATTTAGACCGGATTTAAAATAGTGTCTGTTATAAAACCGTTTTATGCATACACACTTATATAAGTCATGATGAATGTTGAGACTATATATTAAACGGTTCATATGAACTTTTTTGCCAATAAATAAGTTTTATTTATTCAGTAATTATATTGTAAGATACGACATATATATAACGATCATATATTCAAAGCCGGATTTGGTCCAGTGTAGGAAGTGCAGTTGGACTGGACCTCTAGAGAATATTGAGAACGCCTCATAAGATATATTTGACTAACTATCACTACTACAAATACAGGCAATAACAACGCCCCATCAACAACGCATACTCACGAAAATAAAGGAAAACCGTTGTGGAATGGAGAATTATTTTTCCGCGGAATTTTATTAAACCTAATAACAACGGTATTAGTTTTTCGAACGTTGTTAATAGTTTTAACAACGGCGTGAACCAAAATAACCGTTGTAAATAAATTTACTAATAACAACAGTTTATTCTATATCCGTTGTTATTAATTTAGCGCGAAATAAGGAAAAGTAATAACAACGGGTATGAAAAGCCCGTTGGTATAATGTGTTATTAATTTGGCGCAATATTTGGCTTAAATTAATAACAACGGATATCATTTTGTTGTACGTTGTTGTTAGTTGTAACAACGGATATAACTTTGTTAACCGTTTTAAATAAAGAACCTAATAACAACGGTGACTATGAATAATAACCGTTGTCAATACTTTTAATAAAGATGAAAAAAACACACAACACTAATAATACTGTACTGCAACACAAAAACACAAACACAAAGCGATTATACTGCATCACAAAACCACAAACACTAATAATTTATTGATTCCCTGATCGTCTCTTTGTCATCATCTCCGTCTGCTATTTCTTATTAATCAGGTATTCTAATAATTTTTCTTTATTGATTTCCTGAATTTCGTTTATTTGTGAATTAGTTGCCTTATACATTGCATTTTCTGAATTATTATTGAATTAGTTTAATTAGTTGGATTTTCTGAATTACTTGGCTTACTATATATACTACGAATGTAGATAAATGACTCGAACTTGGATGAATGCTGCGAATATGAGTGACCCAAACTATAAGGATGGTTTAGCTGAATTTTATGAAGTCGTTGCGAACAATTTGAATGGTTCTTCTAGTATTCCATGCCCTTGTGAAAGATGTGGTAATATTAGGTATATGGCTATTCCGGACGTTAGAATTCACCTAGAAAAGTATAGTTTTAGTCGATCCTATACCCGTTGGATTTTTCATGGGGAATCATTAGAGGAAGATAATAATTTTGAAGAAGATGATCTTGAGGTATACGAAAGGATAACTGATGATCCCGAGTTTGCCGAGTATGTTGAGTTGGAGGCAGACGAGTTGAATGTTGGGTCTACAGATAATGAAGAAAAAGATGATGAATCAAATGCTGTTGAAGATGAAAACATTAATTTGGATGACCTTGACAACATGTATGAGAAGTTGTGTGAGTCTGAAGCGCCTCTATACCCTGGTTGTAAGTACACAAAGATGTCGGCTGTGGTGAAGTTGTATAATATCAAGGGGGCAAATGGGGTTAGTGACACGTGTTTCACTAGTTTATTAGCCTTGATAAACGACATGCTTTCAGATGGTAATGTTCTTCCCGTTAAGACATATGAGGCTAAAAAACTAATTAGAGGGGTGGGTATGAAATATGAGAAAATACATGCATGTCCAAATGATTGTGTATTGTATCGAAAAAAATATCAAAACTTAACCAATTGTCCGGTTTGTTTTGAGTGGCGTTATAAGGATAAGGAAGGGATACCGGCTAAGGTATTATGGTATTTTCCAGTGATACCAAGATTCATAAGGATGTTTGCGAATAGCAATGATTAAAAAATGTTAACTTGGCATGAAACTGGAAGAATAAATAATGGGAAGCTAAGACACCCGGCAGATGGTATGCAATGGAAATCGTTCGACGCTAAGTATCCCGAGTTCGGCATTGAACCTAGAAACTTACGTCTAGCGCTGTCCACTGATGGAATGAACCCACATGGAAACATGAGTACCAAACATAGTACTTGGCCAGTAGTGTTGGCAATATATAACTTACCTCCATATGTGTGCATGAAAAGAAAGTATTTGATGTTGTCGTTGTTAATTTCCGGCCCTAAACAACCTGAAAATAATATAGATGTCTATTTGGAACCTCTTTTAGATGATTTGCGAATTTTGTGGGATAGTGGGATAGAAGTATTTGATGCATATAGGAATGAAACTTTCAATTTGAGAGCGATGTTATTGTGTACAATAACCGACTATCCGGCTTATGGCGAACTTTCTGGGCATACGGTGCATGGGAAAGAGGCATGTCCATTGTGTGGGGAGGATATCGAGTCTGAATAATTGAAGTGTTCTCATAAGTATGTGTATTTGGGAAATAGGAGGGGCTTGGATCCTGACCATTGTTATCGCAAGCAGCAGAAAGCATTTAATGGACGTCAAGAACATCGTCAACCTCCGAGAATTTTGAGTGGGCATGAAGTTTATCAGAAAGTAAAGCATATAGAGATAAAATATGGGAAGAAGAACGGCTCTAAATTGTCTACTCGTGGGTATAAGAAAAGATCCATATTTTTTGATAAACTTCCATATTGGCCTGACCTGGAGGTCAGGCATTGCCTCGATTTCATGCACATTGAGAAAAATGTCTGTGATAATATTATCGATACCCTCCTGAATGTTCCCGGTAAAACAAAGGATAACGCCGCAGCTAGGGAAGATATGCAAATGATGGGTATTAGGCTAGAGTTGGCACCACAGAAGAGAGGTAATGGTACATTTTTACCGCCAGCAGCTTATACCCTTACACGGAATGAGAAAAAAGAGTTTTGTGCATGCTTGAATGGAATTAAAGTGCCACATGGTTATTCGTCCAACATCAAAAGCCTTGTGTCGATGCAAGATCTAAAACTCACCGGGTTAAAGTCACATGATTGCAACACTTTGATGCAACAATTACTATCCGTGGCTATTCGCTCCATTTTACCTGAAAAGGTACGATATGCTATTACCAGATTCTGTCTCTTCTTCCAGTCCATATGCGATAAAGTCATCGATCCCGATGATGCGGATTCATTGCAGGACCTCGTTGTCACCTCTCTTTGTCATGTTGAAATGTATTTTCCACCCTCTTTCTTCACTATCATGATTCACCTGACCACTCACTTGGTTAGGGAGATTTTGTACCTTGGGCCCGTGTACTTGAGATACCAGTATCCTTTCGAAAGATTGATGAAAGTTTACAAGGACTATACATCTAATCGGTATCGTCCAGAAGGTTGTATTGCGGAACGTGCTATATTAGACGAAGCTCTTGCATATTGTTACGCTCATCTCTCCCCTGAGGAGTTAATTGGCGTTCCAAAGAATCGTCATAGTGACTGGATGACCGGAAAAGGTATTAGGGGCCGGGTTGAAAAAATTGTGGCACGTGACATGTTACATTTAGCACATACGGATGTGCTAAACAACGAAGATGAGGTGCAACCTTATATTCAACAACACAAAGATGAGCTCAAATACGATCACCCAAACAAGAGCGAGATGTGGATTGCAAACGAGCATAAGAAGACATTTGGAGAGGGGTTTAGGAATGTTGTCTTGGAGTATAAGAATTTGTATGGTGATGACATCTCTTCTAGGTTACTACGTCTTGGGTTAGGTCCAAATGCCAGGGCCACTTTTTTCAGCGGTTTTGCTATTAATGGTTATTCTTTTTACACCCGCGAGCAAGATGAGTTGAGCACAATGCAAAATAGTGATGTGAGTTCTGAATTTGAGGCAATGCAATTTGCTACTTCAAAAGATAAAAAACCTATTTGGGGAAAATGCCTTTATTATGGTGTTATTCAAGAAATATTGGTATTAGATTACATTGATTTCACAATACCTCTGTTTCGATGTAACTGGGTTGATAACAACAACAATTGTGTTCGAAAGGATAAAATGGGATTTACGTTGGTCAATTTGGATAAAGTTGGCAATAATAAGGATGATCCTTTCATAATGGCATCCCAAGCTAAATAAGTGTTCTATGTCACCGATCCTATGGATAAGAAGTGGTCTGTTGTACTATCTATAAGGAGTAGACGGGGTGCACCCGATAATGGTGGGGATAATGATCAGGATGTCGTGTTTGAGGGAAGGGATCACTCTTCCACTGTATCTTATTTCGACAATGTTGACACTGATCATGATAACATTGAAAGCATCTATATGCGTGATGATCATGGTGAAGGTATTTGGGTTAACGAAGAAACTATGTCGGGCAAGAAACGTCCCCGATCCTGAGGTGGTATTGTATGTCTTTAGTTTTTGTTAGCTTTGGTCATTGTTGAAGATTCCCAAATTATTTAGCTTTTGGTCATTCATTATACAGTCTCCATGTTTTGGTTTCTGCTGATATTGCTGTGTATAGTGCTTATGATATTGCTGTCTTTGTTGGTTTCTGCTGATTATTATTGCAGTGTATAGTAATTATGATATTGCTGTCTCTAATTATAATTAAAAAAAAATAAAGGTAAGCAACAACAACGGTTGTTGTTAATATACCCGTTGTGGTTAGTAATAACAACGGTTATTAACCATAAACCGTTGTCATAGTGTTTACTAATTACAACGGGTAGACTACTATAACCGTAGTCATTACTCTATCACAACGGTTTGTTTATAATAACCGTTGTCAATATTTGTAGTAAGGAAACACACAACACTAATAATACGACTGTACTGCAACACAAAAACTCTATCACAAAGCGATCATTTTTCTGTCATCATATCCCTTATTATTTTTGAATTTGTGAATTTGTGAACTATTTCTTGAATTTGTGAATGTCATTTCCTGAATGTCGTTTATTATTTTCACCAATTCAATGTCGTTTATTAGCAAATTTGTTAATGTCATTTCCTGAATGTCATTTCCTGAATGCCATTCAATTCTAATTTTGCTTTATCGATTGAATAGCTTTGAATTGAATTAGTTTAATTACTTCTAAACTTAAGTCAAAAAACAAATTAACGTATCAACATTAATATTATTAAATAATAAGTTCAAACGGCGCCACACACAAATGGCGCCAAAACAACAACAACCAAACAACCAAACAACTACAACCAAACAACAACAACAAAGTAAATTGAGTCCGGGTAAATCTCCCGGATAGCTGCCACCACTAGAGCATATGCATCAATCGGGTCAGCCTCGGCCAGAGCCAACCCTTCCCACTGCTCTACCTGGGTCACTTCAACGAGGTCGACCCCATTTGGCCAACGGTGACGGTCATGTTCGGAAGCCACCCATAGATATGGCCCAGGCTGGTGGTCCGTGCTCTTAATAAAATCTTTTCGCCCATGCCCGGCCTTGTCAAACATTCTTGCCAGTTTGAATGCGGAGGCACGATGAGCATCCGACATCCCAAACTCGAAAACGAGTTCCCATGTAAAGTGCCTGCGATGATAATTTGGCCACATCTTCCTGATTAAATAGCCATTTCGAATAAGCGTATCACGGAGTTTTTTGTAACTTTTACACACAACGTAGCCACCCTCAATATGACAAGGCATTTCTTTCATGATGCAAGCATATGGTTTAGTAAAAGTTCCCGACATTTTGTATGGTTGATGTTAGTATTGAGGCTGGGAAATTTTGTATGGTTTAGCAAATATGATATTGATTAGAGTTGGGAATTTTGTATGTGGTTGATAACCTGCTTGTATTGAGACTGTATTTATAGAGAGTTATTTATTGGAGTTATTTATTCACATGCATGCATTGGTTCACATGAAGGCATTGATTCACATTCATTTACAAATCCCAAAACGACTATACATTCACATGCATGCAGTACGTTATTGATTGAGTAAATGTGTGAATATGCAGTACGTTACATTTCCTATGTAGTCAATGCATTTACTGCAATATGCAGTAACTCTATCACAACGGTTGTGGTTACGAAAACCGTTGTGGTTAGTAATAACAACGGGTTTTGAATATGCAGTACGTTACATTTCCTATGTAGTCAATGCCCTTACTGCAACATGCAGTAACTCTATCACAACGGTTGTGGTCACGAAAACCGTTGTGGTTAGTAATAACAACGGGTTTGTAACCAATACCCGTTGTTATTGTTCAATATTATTATTTTTAATAATCCAAACCCGTGAATAAACAACAGCAGAACCAGCATTGATTAAAGCATCATCAATGGCAGCATAACCCCTCTATAAATATAGCCTCAAAACCCCTCCTTTAAATATTACATAACTACCCTAAAATTAATATCATCAATGGCAGCAGTTAACCTTCCCAACGATGAGACGACCCTTACAAAATTGATTTCAGATGAGGAGGAGGCTCTTGCCGTAGTTCCCGCTGATCATCACCCATTGATTAAAGGATCCATTGAACATCGAAGGGATTATTGGATTAAGAGGCGTGAAGCAGTCCGACTTGTCAACCAAGCGTCGTCATCATCATCGTCCTCTGTCTACCCACGTCGGCCTTATACTCGGAGGTTGGATGCCGCCAGAGATATGTTGAGCTGTACCCGTCCTACCTTATCTCCACATGCAAGACGTGTACTTGCAGGCATTGAATCTGTTATTGCAAAATACGAGGTTAATGATCCGGAAGTCATCAGTATCATCAATATTGTTCCGGATTGTTGGTGGCAGTGTGAGAAAATCTTTTTACTCTTAACCGGAATTGTTCCGGATTATTTAACATCTTTATTTATTTGATGTCGGATGAATGTAATGTACTTTAATATAAAATCTAGGTTATTCCTAATGAAATCAATGAGAAAGAATGTTTGATCAATATATAGCGATAATCTACTATATATATATATAGAAGTATATAAAAAAGGGTTTAGGGTTTAGGGTTTAGGGTTTAGGGTTTAGGGTTTAGGGTTTAGGGTTTAGGGTTTAGGGGTTAGGGTTTAGGGTTTAGGGTTTAGGGTTATTTTGAAGTAACACACGTATACTAATAATGATACTTAATAATTAAAAGTGATCCGACCCGAAAATGATACTTAATAATCATCACGCGGATAATAAATAATGATTTCTATCGAATTAAATAAAATAACCCGATACTAGCGAGCTAATTAATTTTGGGTCGGACAGTTTCAGGTTTGTGATGCAAAAACGGCCCGACGAATCTAACTACCTGATCGGAATATGGCCTATTATTATTAATAATAACCATTTATTTGTTGATAAAACGTACATGTGCATACATACATACACAATAATATAATATAATATATATATATATATATATATATATATATATATATATATATATATATATATTATATATAATAGATGGTAAAAAAGCAATAAACCGTCCTTTTTAATTAATTTGAGCATATATATATATGCATCGTCAATATATATATATATCCGTCCCTTTTATTAGCGTACTTGAATTGGATG
>JAIUZE010025477.1:0-26432 GCA_022085475.1 Heliosperma pusillum | reverse complement strand
AGAAATTCCAAATACGAACTCGGAATTTCAAAATACGACTCGAAACAATAAATTCTATTTTAAAAACTTAAGTCTGCTGAAAAGTATTAGTAAATCTTTTTACTAGAAAAATTGGGTACTTTTCGGGTTGTTACAAGCCTTGTGAGAAAGAGAGAATTGTTTTTGCGATATGGATGTGTAATATTGTTCGTTATTGAGCAATTTATATAGAGGCGTGTGTGTTTATATGATCAAATGATAATAAGAGAATGGTAATGTATGAATTGAGGATTGAGAAGAGAGATATGAATGGTTATAAAGGAGATTATGTTTAATATATAGAGGATAATGGAAATGTTTGAGTTGATTAAGGATATATGTGATGGTTACCGATAAAGAAGAATATAATGATAATGGTACCAAAGAGAGCTTAGTCCGCTTGATGTGTAAATAGGACTTGGGTGCTATTGTTTTGGTGGAACTCCGGATAACTAAGAGACAATTGTGGAGATGAAATATTATGGAAAGTATGATATGAGGTAGGCATGGTTTTGAGGTATGCTAAGGATATCGATAATAATATATGATGAGTTTCGTTGTTTGTTTGGGCGTATTAATCGCAAATGAATCTTAATTGGTGTGGATTAGTAGAAGTATAAATAGCGAATTGGTAAAGTAAAGGAATTGAAGCAATAGAATAGCGTAAATGAAATGATATTTATGAATTCATGAAATAAATTGTATTGGGAATTATAAGTTAGAAAGAGACAAGTGGAAGAGGAATATTTGGATGATGATATTTTGAGGTAAGTGTTAGATATACAAAGGACATAGTTTGGTAAGAAAGAGATAAGAAAAGGTGATAATATTTTCGAATGGGTTGATAAATGATTTAGTGATAAAATAATATGATATATGTATATTGGGAGATAATATTTTGAGGAAATTGTCGGTTAGTAATTGAAGAGAATGTTGTGGAAAGTTAGGGGAAAGCATTGCGACTTTGGAAGTACTCTAGGTAGTGGCTTGTGTGAGATGTATGAGTTAGGTGGTGGTATATTGATACGATATCGTTATTATATAATTTGGCGGTCTGAAGTGTTGGGTTGATGTAATGGGGAGACAAGAGATTTAAATGAGAAATTATGAATGAATATTCAGATAAAGTTGTTAGTCGTTAGTGGAATGTTTCATGAGGATGTAGGACTAAAGAAAGAATGAGAGCTATTAAGTCTCAAAATGGAAATGTGAAAGCTTATTGTGATTTTATTTGGCAGTTCTCTTGAGATACTAGTCTTCGTACCTTGTGGGTTGTTTTGTGGGGAGAAATATATTATTGGAGGAGGACTTGTTATGGTTGAGTTGAGGAAGTTATGAGAAGGTTGTAGTATTATTTGACAAATGTCATAGTTCAGTGTGGAGGTAGTTTAGAGTGTAATGGCTTTGCAGTTTATTATTTCCATATTAATAAGCAAATGTGAAGTGTCGACGTGATAGTTCCTGATCGAGCCTGTCGCAAGCCCGATACAAAGATAAATTACCCAGGCTAGGCTAATAACAAATTAATGTAATTAGGGAAGTAGGGGTCGATCCTCAGGGAAATGGTGTTTCCTATAGAATGTGAAATGTCTCGCAATTGAGTCTTATCTAACGAATATCTGGGTTTTGGGATTTTAATTTCTAAACTAATAAAAGGCATAAACGAAAACGAAATAAAAGCAAATGGAAATAAAAACAATAAAGCAGTGATGAATTAACAATGATGAAAAACATCTAGGGAAGTAGGTTCACACATGTAGATTAATATATTGATGCAATTGGATATGGAACATGCAAATAATTCATTGTGAGTTCGTAAGAATGATGTGTTCATTACAATCATAGATCAGATGGTCTAGCTGGCTTTTAGGCAATTTACTAGGTCTTAATCCACCATGTCATGCTTTGTCTATTCAATTCACGTATCTCTACCTTGAAAAAGAATTCCATTCTAGTCAATGATTTTGATCAGGAATCGTCAACTATCGTTATAGTCCAAACATGCATAGACACAATGTTTTAAAAGCACAATTTCTTTTATCCAATTATCATCTTTTAATTAACCTAACATGGCTACCCTACACCCTAGAAAGGTGACTACTCACTCATGGCGATGTCTAAATCTAAGATGAAGTTAATAACAAAAACTAGGACAGACATGTTTATTTGATTTTGACAATAGTTTAAGACTCTTTATATGGCGATAATAACGACGCTAAATTGATAATCTAATGAAATGAAATGACGATTATAACGATACTAAAATGAATATAAGATAACATAGATGGAAAATAACAATCAAAATAGAAAACATAAAGATATTAACAAAAGATAAGATAGGAATACCTAGATGACGATCAACAACGATAATGATAACGATAATAGAAATCCCTTGCTTAGAATAGTCGTTCCATTAATCACAATACTTGAACCCAACAAATTAGATTACAAAGATTGAAATTCTTATTGATCTAAGCTAAGGTTTTGATATAGAAAAGACAGAAATAAACTAAGAACTAAAGATGAAAAAGAAGAAAATGTTCTAGACAAGAGAAGAGAGGCTAGGCTCTCTCCTCTTAATCTAGGTTTCTTATCTAAAGAGAAGTGTAAGAAGAGAAGAGAAGTGAAGTATGAAGAGATGTGTTGAGAAGAGTGGCTGGAGCATCCTTTATATAGCATTAGGATTTCGTAAGGAAGGGGTCGAGCATTGAACATATAGGACAAAAGGAGGAAGTTGAAGCAAGTTGCTCGAAGCAGCAGGGATACCCGATCGGGTACACACTTACCCGATCGGGTAAGTTGCATTCTAGAAGCTTTGACTCTCGTTTCATCTCCCCTTGCATATGACTTGACTTCCATCATCCCCTTGACCTCTTGAGTCGGGTTTGTTGATAGGGTTTGATGTAAAACGATGAATTCTTCGCCTAACTGATTGATCTTCTGACAACTGCGACATCGTCTTTACTTCTTCTTTCTTTTGAATCGGTGAACCTTCTTGAAATGCCTTCGACATGGTCAAGCTTGCTTCTCAAATCGTCGGGTTCTAGGCAAATGCTCGGGAATATAGAAAAAGGGCGTAAAACCGTCACTTTCCCTACAAAACAGGTGAGAACATAGGAATTCGCCTAGAAGACGATATGAGCTCATAAAACGGCTTACAAAGCACAAATGAACATACAAAACCTGCTAAATTGGGGGTTAAAACATACAATATGCACTTATCATTTCCCCCAGCTAAAGCTAGAACCTTTGCTTGTCCGCAACAAACATAACAAACAATACCAGGACAAGGGTTGCAAGCATTGGCTACTACACCATCAAGAAACAAATCTCAACTTAAAACTTTGGAAACATAATGAATCATAACCCAAAAACAACGTGGGCAAGAATGATACATAAACATGGCTGAGATTTACATAACGGCGTAGCACAAAGAATTTCACTACAGAATTTTCGGCTCTTGCATGATCTTTTGACAAATGGACTCTCACGGCACACTCGAACACTCATTGCATGTAAACGATGATTTCTTTATGTGTAAATGTTTTTGAGACACTCACCTATCTACGACTTATGAAAGTGTGTCCGCAATCTAATATGGTAAACATTCAAAACACAAGTCAAAGATCACAATGCACATAGAAAAGAAGTCGAAAAGATGAGAAGAAGGCTTTGGGAAATGGGTGATAGGTGGACAAACAGTTATGCTCATGTGAAGGTTAGAATGAGCTAGCAACTGACCAATGATAAATGAATACTCGATCCAAACTTTCGATCAATTTCGCAGAAGACGGATAACGAAGCCTAAAAGCAACAAATTGGCTTGTTACACACGAAACACAAGGGTAAAATCCTTCTGAATATTGACTTGACATTTCTTAGGAGATACTCACAACTTCTTCTTTTATTTCTTCCTTTTTTTTTCTTTTCGTTTCTCTTTTTTCTTTTCTTTTCTTTTTTCTTTTGAACATAACATCACTTCTTCAACATTTTCGTTCTCCGAAATTCACTTTGACATCAAGGAACAAAATCTTCTCAAAAGAGCACTCATACACCATAGTCTAGCTACTAGCTCAACATGGTAGGCAGTTTTTATGTGTAGCTATTATTTTGTGAAACATTTGTATGAAGGGGCTAATTTTGAGGTGTAATTCAAAGTGAAAAAGGCTTCAAATCTTAGTGAATCATGAATGCGATGCTTATAGGAATGAAATGAGAACCATACTTATGCGTTTTGACATGACACACATCACAAGGAGAACTACACACACCTAGATGAGACTGGGTATAGATGTACCAGCCTAAGGAGGTTCTACCTTACAATATATGTAACTTGCCAAATGTCAAGATCAAGCGTACTCATCTATAGATTCATTCCATGCCTACTGTGTACAAGACTTCCCCATGTATGCACAATTCAATGAATATTGAATCATTATCTTTTGAAAGCTCTAAGTTTGGGAAAATGTAACATGATGCATAGTAAACAAGCAAGCAAAGCGAAAAGCATTCAATTATGTTCAGAAATTTTTAAATTTTCTCAAAAATCTTCTTTTTCTTTTATTCAAAATTTGAAAAATGATCAACTAAAATGCAAAATGGGAAAATGCAACCCCTCCCCCAAGCTAAACATCACATTGTCCTCAATGTGAGCACAAAGACAAAATATGCAATGAGATGCTTAATGGGGAAAAGGAAAAATGAAAGAAGAGTGAAGCTTACTAGTCAGCGCGGACTACCCCAAGCTAGTCTTTTGGACTTGACATGGAAGGTCTTTATAGATTCTTCAAAAACTCTTTCATCTGCAAAATAAATCCTAACAATGAAAAAGGGAATAATAAAAAAAATAAAAATGCAAAAAGAAAAGGAACACGGGTTGCCTCCCGAGAAGCGTAATTTAAAAGTCTTGCTAGACTCCATTTCTTTCTTTGATCATCCTTTATCTTTAAGCTCACTATCATCCAAGCTTATCATCGTAGCGTTCTTTACATTCTCCATCCATGCCAAGCCTTTCCGGGAATAGCCTCTTCTAGCACTTTTAGCAGTAGTGCTTTTAGTATGCTCACCTGCAAGAGAATCAACACTAACATGTGCCTCCAATGGATCTGTCAGTAAGGATCGAGGCATAGAAGAAACAATAGAAGAGTCATACACATCAAGCACATAACATGAGTCTTCTAGCACAGGACTCCTAACGGTGGAATTTTTACTAAAAGTCACCTTGTCATCTCATATCTCTAATGTCAACTTCCCATTCTTGACATCAAAAACTACACCAGCGGTGTGCAAAAAGGGTCTTCCCAAAATAATTGGGATTTGAGAGTCCTCGGCCATGTCAAGTACTAGAAAGTCAACGGGAATGAAAACTTACCAACTTTGACGGGCACATCTTCTAAAACATCCATAGGTTGTTTTAGAGAACGGTCTGCCATTTGCAAAGTAATATTAGTGCATTTCAAAGCACCCATGTTAAGTTTTTCAAACATAGAAAAGGGCATGACACTTACACTAGCACCTAGGTCGCAAAGGGCCTTATCAATGGTATACGTGCCTATAGTGCAAGGGATGGAGTAACTACCAGGGTCCTTAAGTTTTGGTGGAGACTTATTTTGCAAGAGTGCACTACACTCTTTAGTGAAAGCTACGGTCTTAATCTCATTGAACGAAGGATCTCTTCTTTTTGAGGACTTCCTTCATAAACTTGGAATAAGAAGGAACTTGGGAAAGCAATTCAATGAAAGGGACTGTTACCTTTAAATTCTTGACGACGTCAAGGAACTTACCATACTTCGCCTCCTCCTTGTGCTTGGCTAATCTTTGGGGAAATGGGACTTTGATCTCAATAGGAATCTCGGGCTCTTTCCTCTTTGACATGGGCACCTCATCTTCAACATCAACAACCACGGGCTCATCATTAGGCTTACCACTTCTCGAGGAAATGGCATTTACAGTTTCGTGAGGTTGGTAACATTATGAAGGCAGCTGCCCTTGCTTTTGGTGGGTATTAGAAGAGGCATATTGGGAAATTTTAGCTTCCAACAATTTGATGGCGGCGTCCTTAGCTTGATCGCTCTCTTGGAATTGAGCTATTATGGTGTCTTGCCTTTGAGCCAATTGCAGCATCATGGCTTCAAGTTTACTTACACCATTTTCACTTTGTTGAAATGTAGAGGATTGAAATTGTTCTAGCTTTTGTGTGAGAAGGGCTACTTGAGCTTGTAAACGTGCCAAAGTGGGGTCCTCTTGCTTAGATTTCAATGGTATGGAGCAGGAATTTCTATATTGAGAATCGTGAATTGCCATGGATTCAATGGTAGTGTGAGCAATTTCAACATTAATTTGATCAAATCTTCCATTGTTAGCAGAATCCATGATACGACGGGACTCTATATAACACCCATTATAGAATGTGATGGCAAGGAGCCATGGATCTATCCCATGATGAGGACACTCCCTTTGCAACTCCTTGTACCTCTCCCAAGCTGCATATAGGCTCTCATCATCCCCTTGTCGGAAACCAGTGATTTGACTTCTCAACAAAGCGGTCTTTTCTGGAGGAAAGTACTTTTGGTAGAAGGCAAGAGCTAAACTCTCCCAGTCAGTGATACCTAATGTAACCTTATCAAGGCTATGTATCCACAACTTTGCCTTACCCCTCAAAGAGAATGAGAAGAGCATCTCTCTAATTTGCCCTTGGGTGAATCCAGTTTGTCTAATAGTGGAGCAATAGTCACAGAAGTTTTGGATGTGAAGGTTGGGATCTTCTGTGGCATTGCCACTAAATTGGCTTCTTTCTATAAGGTTAATGAAGGCAGGTTTGATTTCAAAGTTTTGGTCTGCGATTTGGGGTGGAGCAATACCCCTTGGAAGTGTATCTGCAGTTGGTTTGGAATGGTCTGAAAGTCGAACCATTTTCTTTTGTGAAGATGAAGATGGAGTGTTGTTTGAAAGTTGATTGGTTTTTGAGAATGGAGATGAGAATGGATCTTCTTCTCCTTCAAGATTAGATAAAATATCCGAGTATTTCTCACGAATACGATCTAAACTTGAAGTATCAGAAGCTTTTGAGATTTCATTGAATAGTTTTATTCTCCTACGCAGAGTCCTTTCTAGATCGGGATCTAAAGAGATAGGGGTCCCTAGTCTAGAAGATATGGGCATAAGATTGAAAAGCTAAGATGAAAAATCAAGAGAGGTCTAAAGGAATTTGGGTTCCTAAAGACTAAATAAAACTAATTGCGATAAAAATCACAAGAAAAAGGAAAACTAAACCGTGCTCCCCGACAACGGCGCCAAAATTTGATCGAGCCTGTCGCAAGCCCGATACAAAGATAAATTACCCAGACTAGGCTAATAACAAATTAATGTAATTAGGGAAGTAGGGGTCGATCCTCAAGGAGATGGCGTTTCCTATAGAATGTGAAATGTCTCGCAATTGGGTCTTATCTAACGAATATCTGGGTTTTGGTATTTTAATTTCTAAACTAATAAAAGGCATAAACGAAAACGAAATAAAAGCAAATGGAAATAAAAACAATAAAGCAGTGATGAGTTAACAATGATGAAAAACATCTAGGGAAGTAGGTTCACACATGTAGAGTAATATATTGATGCAATTGGATATGGAACATGCAAATAATTCATTGTGAGTTCGTAAGAATGATGTGTTCATTACAATCATAGATCAGATGGTCTAGCAGGCTTTTAGGCATTTTACTAGGTCTTAATCCACCATGTCATGCTTTGTCTATTCAATTCGCGTATCTCTACCTTGGAAAAGAATTCCATGCTAGTCAATGATTTTGATCAGGAATCGTCAACTATCGTTATAGTCCAAACATGCATAGACACAATGTTTTAAAAGCACAATTTCTTTTATCCAATTATCATCTTTTAATTAACCTAACATGGCTACCCTACACCCTAGAAAGGTGACTACTCACTCATGGCGATGTCTAAATCTAAGATGAAGTTAATAACAAAAACTAGGACAGACATGTTTATTTGAATTTAAAAATAGTTTAAGACTCTTTATGTGGCGATAATAACGACGCTAAATTGATAATTTAATGAAATAAAATGACGATTATAACAATACTAAAATGAATCTAAGATAACATAGATGGAAAATAACAATCAAAATAGAAAACATAAAGATATTAACAAAAGATAAGATAGGAATACCTAGATGACGATCAACAACGATAATGATAACGATAATAGAAATCCCTTACTTAGAATAGTCATTCCATGAATCACAATACTTGAACCCAACAAAGTAGATTACAAAGATTGAAATTCTTATTGATCTAATCTAAGGTTTTGATATAGAAAAGACAGAAATAAACTAAGAACTAAAGATGAAAAAGAAGAAAATGTTCTAGACAAGAGAAGAGAGGCTAGGCTCTCTCCTCTTAATCTAGGTTTCTAATCTAAAGAGAAGTGTAAGAAGAGAAGAGAAGTGAAGTATGAAGAGATGTGTTGAGAAGAGTGGCTGGAGCATCCTTTATATAGCATTAGGGTTTCGTGGGGAAGGGGTCGAGCATTAAACATATAGGACAAAAGGAGGAAGTTGAAGCAATTTACTCGAAGCAGCAGGGATACCCGATCGGGTACACACTTACCCGATCGGGTAAGTTGCATTCTAGAAGCTTTGACTCTCGTTTCATCTCCCCTTGCATATGACTTGACTTCCATCATCCCCCTTGACCTCTTGAGTCGGGTTTGTTGATAGGGTTTGATATAAAACGATGAGTTCTTTGCCTAACTGATTGATCTTCTGACAACTGCGACATCGTCTTTACTTCTTCTTTCTTTTGAATCGGTGAACCTTCTTGAAATGCCTTCAACATGGTCAAGCATGCTTCTCAAATCGTCGGGTTCTAGGCAAATGCTCGGGAATATAGAAAAAGGGCGTAGAAATGTCGCTTTCCCTACAAAACAGGTTAGAACATAGGAATTCGCCTAGAAGACGATATTAGCTTATAAAACGGCTTAACAAAGCACAAATGACATACAAAACCGAGCTAAATTGGGGGTTAAAATCATACAAATATTCACTTATCAGTTCCTAATTAGTTGTGTTGTCAGGTTAACCTTTGTGGTATTGAGTGGCAAGAATGTAGATTGTGTGAGCAAAAAGAGAGTAATGTGTCGTAGTTGCGTGGATTTGAGGGTGACGTTTGAGATATATAGGAATCTAACTTTTCTTGGTGGGATTATCTATGTGTTATTATTGGCTTGTTACTAGTATGATGGATAAGTGGACTGAGATATGAGTGTTTTTGCGTAGCGCTTGGAAGCAAGTATAAGAGGAAGTATTGGTGGTAGGTGCGTATCGAATGAGGTTACCTTTTACCATGGTTTGTATAGTCTTTTGTTGTTTAATGGTGTCATTAGTTTGGTGGTCTGTTATGCCGGTAATGTGATAATGCGAGTCTCCATGGATTAGTTAGCGTATCGAGTTTTGAGCGCTTACAGTAATACTTGTGTGGCGCATATGCATAGAGGTCGTATTTTATTGTTATCGTTTCGTTAGCTGGTGTATTGGGGGTTTAAGAGTAGAGTCTAACCAGTGGAGATTTAACCGTTGTTATTGTTGAGTTCGTTAACCTTTTAGATTTTAGTCGTGAGGCTTCATTGTTGGAGTATTTTCGCATGTGTATTTAGATATTTTGACTTGATGGGTGTGAGGAGGTCGCGAAATTTGATTGTGATATACTTGAGATTGTAAATGGCTCAATATCGTTTAAAGGATTGTATAAGGATATAAGTGTTAGAGTGTATCATGTTTGGGATAGATGGATTCGTTGTCAATGAAATTTAGGGCCTTGGGTGAACAAAGATTTTAAGTCGAGCGTAATGTCATTGGGATAGGGTGAGATTTGGAAGATGATATTGTATGGTAGTGATAAATGATTGATTTAATGTTTTGCGTTGAGATTTTTGGGTGGATTCCAGGTGAAATGAGGAATGTATGGTGTTTGGATTTTGGTTTATTTGTCAGTGTGAGTATTAGAGTATTAAGATATTTTTGTAAGGCGGGATTGGTAAGAGTTTAACGATGAATTGGGTTAGAAGGCGTAGCAGCATTTTTGGAAGAGTAGGTTGTCTCATATCATGGTGATTTTATGGAATGTTTAGGGAGCATGGGGATTGGTTGATAAAGTAAGGAAATTGTTGATTAGCTATGTAGTTGAGGTATAATTATCGGCATAGATGTGGAGTTGTGGTCTTAGTTAAAATGTTATGATAGGTTTTAGGCTATGTGAAAGAATAGAATTATTTTGTAGGGTGGGAAGCATGGAAGATAGTAATAGTGTTAATGTAATAAAAGGTTATGAGGCAAAAGGAAATGTGTGATGTGGTTGTTGTGGTATCATTAAAGGAAAAGTGTTGACAAGTATTAGTTAGAATGTCTTATGGAGGAACTTTTATGTGGTAAGGGCCAAGATATGTATTGTTGGAGTTTTGGATTAAGTTGTGTACCGGATTATGACGGTCTTTGAGGGTACCTTTAGTATATGATGATGCTAGTGTTGTCTTGAGTGCTTGATTTCTTTTGTTTTTAGTAGGGGTGTGAGCTTTGGGAACGAAGTTCATTTTTAAGGAGGGAAGAATATAATAGCTCGTATTAGTTTAGTAAGGTAAGACTTTTTTTATTATTGGTTGTTTGTCTTAGTGTAGTTGATGGAGACTTGGTGTTGGGTTGTTTCGAGTTGATATGTCATTGGTAGAGCTCTTGTGTATGGAATATTGGGGGTTTGGTCAGAGGTCATAGAGTTGGCTTTGTTGTGTACGAATTGTGTCTTGTGCTATGTCTAGTTTTTGTCTTGTATTATTTGTTATTGGTAGGAGGTAGTTGCATCTTGCTAGTTTATATCGTTGATGTTGGTAGTTGTTGATGGGTAGTATGCATGTCATATGTTATGTGTTGTGATGTGTCTTGTGTTGGTTGTTGGTGGGGGTGTTGGTGTCGTAGGAGTGTGAGTTGTGAACTTCGAGGACAAAGATCGTTCTTAAGGAGGGTAGACTGTAACACTCCGTATTTTGAGTACTTGCCACTCGGTCGAGTAGAGCTTACTCGACTGAGTGGATAGTGTACTCGGCCAAGTGTAGTGTATTCGGCCGAGTCGTTTGGTCTGTTATTTAATTAGAGTTCTGTTCTTGTGTACTCGGCCGAGTGAGATGTACACTCGACTGCGTAAGTCGACTCGACCGAGTACGACGAGTTTCGAGGATTAGTCGGACGGCTGATTAAAGATTTATAAAAGGAGTTAAGATTCATAATCACAATTACGTTTCACAGCAAAACCTTATTTTCTCTCTCAAAAAATGTCTCTAACTCTTCAAGAACATTCTTAATCTTTTCGTGTCGGATCCGATCTATCGCTACTTTGTTGATTGCATTGGTATGTATCTTTACTTTGTGATTTGTATCCATTGTTATAGACCCTGGTTGATTTGGGTGAAAGGAAAACAAGGGTTAGTATTAATTATGTTAATTGCATGTTTAAGGGAAGGAATTCATAAAAGAAGATTGTTGATAGATTGATTATGATTGGCTACTGATTTTCGAAAAGGTAGGGTTTCCCTACACAGTATTTGTGTTCCTAATTGATGTGATTAGATTGTTATTATGATGTTGTGATTGTTGATATTTATGATGGTCACTGTTGTGACGATGATGGAGTTTGGGGTGTTGTGATGGTTACTATGGTTTCGTGATTCTGTTGGGAGACGGATCACACTCCGCTACGTGGGGGATTTGCACATTAATGTTTCGGGTTAGTCTCGCTGCGGTGAGATGGAAGTTCGACGCCTGTGGCTGCGGTCCAAGGTAAATTGGTGGTTTTGTAGACTAAGGATGGTAACCTGAGTCTACTGAGGTGTCCGCTGCGGTGGCCCTCCAGTTTCTTTTCCCTTGTGCTTATCATGCAGGTGATCGCAAGTAATCGATAGAGCTTCGTTGGGATCAAGGATGGGATCACTACGTCGTGTCTTAGCATCCGCCTAGTACCTTGAGTCTTATACAATGATTAGTTTATATTACTTTACTTTATAGTATGTTTGTCATTTTGGATTATTGGTCTAGACGGTATGCCGTCTAGTTTGAGACTATGTATTTGAGTTAAACTATTTATTAAATAAAGTATTGTTTCTTTATTTCTTGTTTTGATATGTACTATCTCGGGCAAACGAGATGGTAGCTCTATAATGTGCTAAGGGGTATTGTAAGGCACCTTGGTGTATGGGGGGTGTTACAAAACCTCTATAACTTAAAATCTTAAGACGGATGTCATTTCTTCGTTTCTCAACGAAACTTCATACTTTTTACATCATTCTTCTCCTCTCATGCTTCTCTTCCTTTTCATACCATTAAATATCATCTCTCTCCAACTTTTCTTAAAACCCATCTTTTAGATCTAATCTTAAGACGAGCATAACTTCTTCCTTTCTTAACGGAATTTAACTCCGTTTAATGTTCCGGAATCCTGTCACCGTCCTCTTTCCTTCTATGTTAGTAAAGATTGAATCTTTTAACTTTAGTTTAAAACCATTTTTTTTTTCAGAATTTCGGTTTGAGATTCTTATCATAGTAATTGTCGTAAAAGGTGGAATTTTGAAGAGTTGGGTCAAGGAAATCTGTTGGGATCGTTAGCTTGCTTCAGGATAGCTTATTTGGAGTGCTAATGAGGTACTGTTGACGGCTTACTCGATATCACTTTTTTATGTGTTTTCTATGTGTTTTAGAATAGTATTTATGAGAAAGACGAGTTTTTTTTTTGTGGAAGGTAAGTATATTAATATCAAAAATAGGACAATCAAGTGTTTTCACCCATAAAAATAAGGGCCTAGCTCATCAAGAGGATTACATATGAATCTTTTGGAGCCATTGAATATCTCTACTAACAACATGTTTTAAATTCCTACTCCAAAAACGATCTAAGGTAGAGTTTATAACCGTCTTCACAATTGCTTTTGGATGAGGCAGTTGAAAATCAATACGAGCTTTGTTCCTTGATTGCCAAATATGATAAGAAACGCCTACATGAAAGGTATAAATAAGTCGCCTTTGCGAGAGGGATTTTCCTCTACCTTGTTTACTCCGTTGGACTAGACTAGAGGGAGGGAAGCAAACCTGCAGATGATGCTGAAGCAGACCAATACAGTAAGTGCTAAAAGGACATTGATAGTATAAGTGTTCATGAGATTCATTATCCATTCCACATAAATGACAAGTAACATCATGGGTGATCCCGTGTTCTTTAAACAATCTCTGGTTGGTAATCTCTTAAGCATAATGGTCCAGAAGACAAAGAACCATTTAGGTAAATTCATCGAGCTCCAACATAAATGTCTCCATTCAACTTTGGAGTGCATTAGTCTGAGCCAATTGTAACCAGAGGCAACAGTATAATCAGTATCAGTTCCCAACCAATCCCCATTAGTATAAGCAGACTGAAAAGTGTGCATTATTTGAGCAATCTTTTTCCAGGACCAGCTACAGTTCATAGGAGGAGTATAACTAGTCCATGGAATGTTCTTGTGGTAAATATGATTAATCCACTTCACCCAGAGATGATCCTTCTTATTAGTAATCATCATGTATACTTTCCAAGCATTGCCTTATTCCAAGCCTTTGCATTTTAAATGCCCAGACCCCTTCTTCCTTTAGAGTGCAACATTTCTCCCAATTCACTTTAGGAACCTGGTGATAGGAATCATGACCTCCCCAAAGGAAGTTCCTACATATAGCATCAATCTTAGTCAAAATACCATTAAGGATGAGAAAAATGACAGTCCAGTAAGAATGAAGATTAGCAAGAATTGAATTGATGAGGGCAAGCCTGCCAGCAAAAGAGAGAAATATGGCTCCCCAAGACCTGATTCTAGCAGTTATTCTGTCAGTCTGTTTCATACATTCCTTTTTAGTAAGTTTCGTGGAGGAAATGGGCACTCCAAGGTATCTGAAAGGTAAGACTTCTTTAGTGAAGCCAGAGACTAGCATGATATCTCTCATGACATTAGGTACACCATTGAAATAAATATTAGATTTTCTCTGTTCAAACACAGACCCGATGTAGATGAGAAGGTAGCAAAAGCCTTCATCATCCACATAATAGAAAGAGCAGTACCCTTAGAAAAGAGTAATAAATCATCTGCAAATAGTAGGTGATTCAACCTGAGAGAACCACATAAAGGATAGAACCTAAAATCCTCCTGATTACCCACCACATTCAAGATTCGAGAAAGATACTCCATACAAAGAATAAACAGGAGGGGGGATAGGGGATCCCCTTGCCTGAGACCTCTTTGTCCTTTGAAGAAACCAAAAGAGGTATCGTAAAAAGTAAGGGAATAGGTGGGGGAGGTAGTACAAGTCATTACTATGTCAATGAAATAATCAGGAAACTCCAGGGCTTTAAGCATTTGATGTAAAAAAGCCCATTCAACTGAATCATAGGCTTTTTTCAGGTCAATTTTAATGAGACATCTAGGAGAGATATACTTTTCTTTTATACAGTCTAAAAATGTCTTGGCAAATTAAAACATTTTCAACAATATTCCTCCCTTTCACAAATCCCCATTGATTTTGACTCTAAGGGAGGACATCATTCAACCTATTACATAGAAGCTTAGAGATGCACTTGTAAATGATGTTGCAACAAGAAATAGGTCGAAATTCAAAGACAGTAGCAGGATTACTAACTTTAGGGATCAAAGTGACATTAGTAGTTTTGACTTGCTTGAGGAGGTGACCAGAATGAAAGAAGTCCAAGATAGTATCACGTGCCTTTTTTCCAATTATGTCCCAAGAGTCCTTGAAAAATTTACTTGAGTAGCCATCAGATCCTGGAGCTTTAGAGGAAGGAATGGAGAAGAAACATTCTTTGATTTCAGGATAGGAAATAGGTCTCATTAGAATAGGGTGATGGTGAGGTTTAACCAGCTCCCCAGTCTGAACCAGTAGGTATGTGAACAGTCTTAGTAAGAGTAATAATTCAAGAAGGCCTTTTCAATCTCATCAGGTTCAGTATGATTAATGTCATCCATGTGCTGAATGGAAAAAACTTTATTGTGAGTCTGCCTTATCTTGATTTGCCTATGGAAGTAAGCAGTATTGTCATCTCCGTCTCTCAACCAGTCAACCTTGACCTTTTGATGCAAAAATCTTAAATGAGCCTTATGAATATCATTATATACGCTAGAAGCTTCCTTTTCAGCAGCAATTAGCACAGGATCAAGGGTATTGTTATGCAGCTTGGTTTGAATTTCATCCAGAGCAATTCTTGCAATTTCAGCTGCTTTTCCAATTTCAGTAAACTTATTCCTGTTTAGAGCTTTCAAAGGGGTCTTCAGACTCTTAAGCTTAGAATTAATTTGGAACATCTTAACACCAGAAACATGCTTATGCCAAACACTATGAATGATATCACGAAATTCAGGAGCTTACCCCCACATATTGAAATATCTGAATGGGGTCTTATTGTGTCTAACATAACTAGATCTGTAGCACACACATGGATTATGATTTAAAAAGTCCCTCATTCATAAAGAAGCCATAACTAGTAGGAAAACTATTGAGCCATTCATGATTGATAAGGAATCTATCAATTCTAGAGAGCACTCTGGTGGCAATGTCCTGCTTGTTAGTCCAGGTATAAAAGGAACCCTGAGCTTGAATATCAGTTAGTTCATAGTAATCAATGCATTGCCTGAAATCCTTTATCTCATCCCAATGAACAGTACTCCATATTCTTTCATTAAAGTGAAGAGTATTGTTAAAATCTCCTCCAATACACCAAGCCTCCTGACAAGAATCTTTTAGATTACACAGAGCTGGAGCCTTTCATTGAGAGAGTTAAAACCATAAACCACAGTGAACCAAAACATCTCACCAGTAGCAATAACTCTAACCTCAACAGCTATTTGCTGATCAGATCAGGAGGACACAAGAGAAATGTGAAAACCTTGGGAATCCAAATTATCCAGATTCTCCCACCAGGATGATGCATATTATTATTAATATCACTCCAATTACCACCAAACTTATTCATAACTTTACTAATATTCAGAGTCTTAATCTTAGTCTCAATTAATCCATAAAGACCAATGTTATTCTGATGCAAAAGCCATTTAATATCGGTTTGCTTATTTATATTATTCATTCCCATAACATTCCAAACTCCTATCTTATCCAAGTTCATTGATATTGAGGACATTGGTGGTACTCCTTGAAAGTTGCAGAACTGGTAGCACAGGTTGCACAGTATGAGGAGAATTGAGAACTTCAGCATAAGACATGGGAGTATTAGTAGATGCCTTAGTATGATGCTCATGTCTTATAATTCAGGTTATACTAGTAGGTGGAGAATTAGATACAGATGATGTAGCAAGAACATGCCTAGTAATAGGAGGGGTAACATGTTTGGGAACCTGCACATGCTCATGAGTAATAGTGGGCTTAGGTTTCCATACCTGTATAATTTTAGGAGGTACTGCCTGTTTCCTACAATCCCTCTATTCATGCCCAATTCCCTTACATATGTTTCACACAACTGGTTTCCCTTCATATTCTAGCAGGACACTCTGCTGGCAACCATTTTCATCATTAAAATATAGTCTATCAGGGAATTCCTAGCTAACCTTCACTTCAACCAATAGCCTAGCATAACCCAGCCTGGTTTTCTCCAACGTGGTAGTGTCTGAACGCTTATATACCCCAAGAAGTGATGCAAACTTCTCTAGACAAGTTACACCCCAAAATTTAAGTCATAGCCCACTTAGGCAAAGCCATATGGGTACAACTTTAACACTTTCTTTAGTAAGAAGAGCATTAGCAGTCCATGGTTTGACAATGATGGGCTTATTATCAAACATGGGAAAACCATGTTATAGAACAAGATCCTTACACTCCATTGTGGGAAATCGTACTAAGAAAACTCCATTCGGGAGAAAGGAGATCTTATCATATTGATACTTCCCCCACAATCACTTAATATATCCTGACATAACTTCCCATGGAGGATTCCCTCCCAACACATAATAGATAACAGCAGTTTGCTAATAATCAATTTCAGGTTGTACTTCCTCTTTAGTAAATTGAAGGACGGGTTTCACAGTATCAGAAGAAGTAATAGGAGTTGAAGGCAAATTACCGCGTTTTTTTGTCACTTGAGTCTATCCCTCTTCAGGAATGCTTGCACTGGTACAACAATATCCACCACCATCTCAGTTTCCACAAGCGTATCAAGATCAATTGTTGGAACTCCCACAACTGCATTTACTTATTTGTGTTTCCCCTGCGCCGATTGTGGAATTCCACGAGAGGAAGAATGCACATTCTCCATAAAATCAGAACTATCGAGATATTGATTACGAATATTAGAATATGATAGTCTAATCTTATCGTTAGATTTTTGTTTATTTTGGGATTTTTTTGAGTTGGTTTTCCTTGCCATGATGCAATTAGAACCCTAGAAATCCTAGAGAGAGATCAGAGGTTTTGTCTCTCTAAAATCCCCATATCTCCTCTCTTCTTCATCATCTTCATTTTTCTTAATAGAGACGAGTTCTTTATTAGCCATGGATATGAATTGATGTTTTCACATGTTGAAAATGTTGAATTATGTTTCATATATCTTCTTATGGTGAAAGTTAGTGTTTGTTGTACTAATCCTCCTCTTAATTGTATGAAAATGCTTTAATGACACTAATGACGGTTTAATTCACGTATGTTGGTTATGTTCATGCCCATATGTTGTGTGGAATGTTGATTAATGATGGTTTATGTTGATAATTGCAAATGGGTTTGAGTTTGTATGGATTAAAGATGGATTTTTGATGTTTGTTCGGAGTACCAATGTCCCAGTCGGCCGACCAGCTCGGAAGTCATTGTATATTGTTGTTGAGTTTTTGACGAATTTTGGACAAAGAGAAGTCCCAGCCAGCCAACCGGCCGCCGGTCAGCTGACCGAGTGGGAGCTCCTTGTAAATTGTGTCATTTTTGGAAGATTGAAATGTGTCATAGTTGACCGATCGTCCGCCGGTAATCCCACCGGGTGAGAGTATCTTGTATCTTTGGTGAAATTTTGAATTAAGCCCTGACTCCCAGTCAGGCGACCTGCCGCCGGTCAAGCGATCAACTGGGAACCCTGACGATTATTTGTGAATTTTGATTTAGCCTTGGTCGCCCATGTGACAACCCTCGCGAATGCGGAAATAAAACATAACAAGCATGTGATTTATATAGCGGAAAATACGGTGTTTTTAAAACTTTTTACATGCCAAGATAAAAATACGAGGAATGTCAAATAAATACAAACTAAAATAGAATATACTACAAAGAGACGAAGTCTCTCAAAATGTTATCAAATATCAAAGTTGTTTAGCAACTAGCTAAGAAACGTCTAAGGGTGAATCGTCAAGGTCAACGCCCGCTAGCTCACACCCGAACCCAAATACAACAAGCAAAATCCATCCAATCAAGCAACCTGTTCATTCATGAAAACATGAACGCCACAGTCAGTGCGGAGTAACTCCGGGTTCTCCCAGCCATATCACAGATAACATACTTAAACGGAAGTACATAAGTAGAAGCGTACATATATAAATATACATGTGAAATACGAGAAGGATAAATAGGCATTTCAATATATAAAGATATAGGCGTGTGAAGTACAAAATCGAAATCATCAGATTATAGACAAACTCGGGGAAGACACCCTTAGGCAACTATATACTCACTAGGGCTTACATCTCACCGTTAGTGGCATACACTTAATAAGGTAGAACTCCACATATGAACCGTACGCATCAGATTGTAAACGGACTCGGGGAAGACACCCTTAGGCAATTATATACTCACTAGGGCTTGCATCTCACCGTTACCGGCATATACTTGATAAAATTGAGACTCGACATATAAACCATGCCAAGTCATCCAACGCTCACAAATAATCAATTATATAATCATCCATCCAAATGTACGAATAAGTTGACATCATCTCTCATGGTAAATGACACGCACTAGCACCATGTACATTGCCGTTATGATTAAAATCGCATCCACGGGATAACCATTTCCCTGAACGCATACACGATTCAACATTTCGTATATGTAGACTAATTTCCTAATGGTAGAACGACGATCATAATACGGTCCTAGTCTAAACCTGGCAAGACTCTCGGAATCACATTTTCCGATTCAACATGCTATAAACATTTCGCATCCAAGATTCGGTCAACCATAGAAGCCGAGTACCCCAAATTCGGTCAACCTTCACGAAAGAGGCGGAAAAGAGCACAAGCATCATAACAAGCGGTACGCTACATGCAATGACACCACCTCGCAAGTATACAACATTTGACGGCCGGGTCGATCAACGCAAACGTTCGCCTCCCAACAACATCGTCATATGCCCACTAACACATGCAATTAAGCAGTAAGGATACCCTCCTCGTTCCGACATTCCAGCCTTACGAACGAAGAGGTAGCCGGGGGATGAGAGTTCAAAGCACTTAACAATCAATGCTCAAACCATAACATATGAGAAGCCGACTCAAAGTGGGATATATTAAAAACCGTCACAAAACATGCGATACAAGCGAATGGAATATCATATATTCTAAACATGAATATTTAAAGTCATTACGTAAATTTATACGATAAAAGAACCATGCAAATTATTATAAATGAAAATATAAGAAAGAAAAGTAAAGAGAAAGTTAGCGTGTACCAGCCGGTCAAGGGGACCGGCTGCCGGCTGGCACCAATGTAACATTTGAGAATAAGTGATCAAAATGCAGCGTGATCCAGCCGGTCAAAGGGACCGGCTACCCGGCTGGTTCCTATGACATACGAGAAAATGAAAGAAGAATTGAGGTGTGTCTCTGCCGGTCGGTCGGCTGAGACCTAAAGCATACCAAATTTTCACGTAACACAAATTTCACATTAGCCACTTCCCAGCCGGTCAGCTGACCGGTGGCCGGTCGGCCGGCTGGGACGTCATATGTACGAAAATCATCTCTTTAACCCAAACATCATACAACAAACATCAACTAACATCATCAATCATCAATTCTCATTATCAATTATCAACTAACAACAACTATCATCAACAACACAATTCCTATGGTTACTAATCATATTCTAAATACGATTACTAACATAGAAAACACATTAAAACACGTAATGATATCGAGTAACCCTTCACCGTTACGTTTTTGCGTCTTCAATCCTCGCCTAGGTCTTCCTCTACTAAGTAGTAGTCTTTTTCGAGATCTTGGAGGTCACCACCTACAATTAGATAACAAAAGATGAATATAATTCACCTTTGAGAAAGACGGATAAATTGAAACGTGAGAAAGACGGTAATTTTATTACCAATCAAGATAGAGGACGATGAGAGGGAAAGATTGAGACGGAAATTATCGGATTTGAACAAGGAACGAAGGAGTAGCGATGATCTTAAGCTTGATCAAGAATGGAGCTTAGGTTTTGGGTGGTTACTTGGTGAGGAAGAAGGAGTAAGTGGAAATGAGGGAGTTTAGGGATTAAAGGAGTATAAGGGAATGAGTGGAAAAACATGGAAAAAAGCCCATAAGCGCCTTAAGACGCAACTCGCTCAGAATCTCGAGTAAAGTCCGGAAACGAACTCGGATTTTCTAAAATAGACACGGGAAGTTAAATTCTAGACTAAAACTAAATTTCGCTGAAAAGTATCCGTATAATATTTTTAATATAAAAATAGGGTACATTTGCGGGTGTTACAATCACCCCAACTTTTAAAAAGTTTCGTCCTCGAAACTTGAGAGTAGAAAACAAAAATATCAAAGACAAGAATCGGTTTTCAAAATTAACACGAAAGCTTTTACAAGGGAAACATTAATGGAACGAGGTCCTTCTCGAAAATGGTTTAAAAAGATTTTTCATAAGTGCGAAACTTTATTTACGGATCCCAAGAGTGTCCGTCGCGAACATAAAATCTAGTTATCCAAATCAAATCAATGTCGAAATAGTGAAATAGAAATTCAAAACAAACGTTAGTAAGGGTAGGACTAGTCACCAGACGTCTCCAATAACAAGTCCAAACATCCAACCAAACGCAAAATCCAAGTTTAAAATCAAAAGAAATCTATTTTCTCCAAAAGAGGGTACAAAATCCATCTTTAGACTTCTTTGAAAAGTTAATTTAGAAATACAATATGGAAATTCGAAGGTTTTCTCAAAGATAAAATCAAAATAAGAAGACATTACACGTACATAGAGTGACTCGAACATCAAGTTCGTAAATCACAATACTAAGAGGTATGTCCAACGAGCAAAATGGACCAAAAAGGGGAAGGATTGAAGAGTAGCAACTTGAGCAAGGGTCAATTCGAGGGAAAAAGGGGGGGACGAAATCCAAATCTATCTCTCATCCAATATAATTCAAAGGTCGCTCGTAACTCGACATCACCAACTTCGCGAATAAACTAGTCCTCAAGAGAATGTAATTTACCCAAGCTACACCTCAACACTTTCAATCATTAGATTCCTACTAAAATCTTTTATAACCACGAGACTTCAAGCCATTAACCTAATTATTCAAATCCAATTAGCATCAACTAAGGATCATTGACATGGCAAAGTCCATAAAATCTACATGAGAGGTCCTTTAACAAACTATAGTATCCTTAGATCCATCACACTCTATCTGAAACTTCTACTCAAAGAAATCTCATCTTAAGGGACCATATCTACTAACAACCACAACGTGAACGGTCCTTACCATAAAAATCCTTTGATCCAATTCATTCCAAAACTCATTATCCTAAATTATTTACAATGGACTTTCTTATCCTCAAAAGTCAAAATACAATACCTCAAGAGGGCCAAGTACTGATCCCAAATCACTTATATTTTGCCAAACATATGACAATGCGACTATAATCAAAATATTTTGTTCAATAAAACTTAAAATGCAACGGTCTTCGTTTATGAAAATATTCCTCAAGTTTGGTCACCAAATCCAAATTTCCGTAGTAAACATTCCTGCTAGGGTCCAACATTTAAAGACAATGAATTCCTAAATAACCTTAAAAGCAATCACCATAATCCTTAACAACAACAAACTATCATTACGCTTAGTTCGATCCTCAAAAATGATATAGCAGCATCAAGTTTCATAGTCTAAAACCATTAAGAGAGGTTCATCCTAAGTTTATCCTCAATTCCTTATAATCAACTAAACATGAAACTAGCTCAATAGGGCGGTTAGGTACCATATTTGGAGCATCATCAAAACACACCTACTAACTCCTTACATTAGCTAAAGAGAAAACTACCTCACAAGAGAGTAGGGAAAAACGAACATGATACAAGGAACACTAGGAAGCATTATCAAATGACTACGATAAGATGGAAAAGATGCAAGCAAAAAAGGAAGACGAGGTTGTTTTAAGGAAGTGAAACTACCAGTCACGATCTTCTGGTGAGCATCAGCTTCGGCTCGGCTGAGTACATAGATGGATCCTTTAGTTTTAGCACCGGGTACGGGAGTCTGACGATCGGGGCACTCACGAACGGGGTGATCTGGCTTCTTGCAGAAAAAATAAAAGAGGGGCCTATCATGGCATCGAACTCCGGGGTGAACGGATTTCCTACAACCGTCACAAATTCGTCCTTGAGCTTGAGTTTGAGAGGGAGCATTGAAACGCCTCTTATTAGCATAGGCATTAGAAGAAGAGGGAGTGAAAGGTCTTTTGTCATGGAAGTTTGACCTTGGATTGAAAACGGGGAAAGGAGATGGATTCTTCATCTTCGCTTCGTCTCTAATGGCCTTTAAAGAGTTCGCGGCCCGAAGGGCATCATCATACAACTCTCCGAAAGAAGTAGAGCTCCTCCTTACTTTGCTTTGGAGCAAAGCACTAAGCTTATTACGATAGTAAAAAGCTCGATCTTCATCGTCCTTGATGAGTCCTGGTGCAAAGTGAGCAAGCTTGTTGAATTGAGTGGTGAAGTCTTGAGTCATCAGATCACCTTGCTTGAAATCGATGAATTCTCTGAATCTTTGCTGCTTGAGCTCGTGGGGGTAAAATCGGTCCTCAACGAGAGCCTTGAAACATTCCCAATCGAAATTGATTTCAAGAATAGCGGTGGGATTAATAATCGACCACCAGCTGTCGGCTTCCCTCACGAGAAAGTGCTTAGCAATCCTCACCTTGTCTTCTTCACGGATTTGGTATAAGTCAAATTGCTTCTCCATCTCTCGAAACCATTCCGAGAGCTCGGTAGGGTCCGACTCTCCACCATAAGGTGTAATCTTACTCCTAGCAATTTGGCTAGCCACCCAAGCATAGCCTCCTTGGTGATTTTCTTCTCTACGAGGAGGGACATGGTCGGCTTGAGCATTTGCCGCATCTTGTTGGTTTCTCAGAACTTGAGTAAGAGCTTCAAGAATGACGTTCTCTACTACTCGAGGTCTAACCATCTTCATAAGAAACAAAAACAAATCAAGTTAATCCTAACACTTAGCATAAACAAATAGACTACCAAGTAAAGTCCTTAATTTTCTACCCATCTCTCATTCATTATTTCAAGGTCAAGTAATTAAAGTTTAGGGTTCATGTGTGTGCGTCGGGAGCGTCATAGGCTCTGATACCAACTGTGACAACCCTCGCGAATGCGGAAATAAAACATAACAAGCATGTGATTTATATAGCGGAAAATACGGTGTTTTTAAAACTTTTTACATACCAAGATAAAAATACGAGGAATGTCAAATAAATACAAACTAAAATAGGATATACTACAAATAGACGAAGTCTCTCAAAATGTTATCAAATATCAAAGTTGTTTAGCAACTAGCTAAGAAACGTCTAGGGGTGAATCATCAAGGTCAACGCCCGCTATCTCACACCCGAGCCCAAATACAACAAGCAAAATCCATCCAATCAAGCAACCTGTTCATTCATGAAAATATGAACGCCACAGTCAGTTGGGAGTAACTTCGGGTTCTCCCAGCCATATCACTGATAACATACTTAAACGGAAGTACATAAGTAGAAGCGTACATATATAAATATACATGTGAAATACGAGAAGGATAAATAGGCATTTCAATATATAAAGATATAGGCGTGTGAAATACAAAATCGAAATCATCGGATTATAGACAAACTCGGGGAAGACACCCTTAGGCAATTATATACTCACTAGGGCTTACATCTCACCGTTAGTGGCATACACTTGATAAGATAGAACTCGACATATGAAATGTACGCATCAGATTGTAAACGGACTCGGGGAAGACACCCTTAGGCAACTATATACTCACTAGAGCTTGCATCTCACCGTTAGCGGCATACACTTGATAAGATTGAGACTCGACATATAAACCACGCAAAGTCATCCAACGCTCACAAATAATCAATCATATAATCATCCATCGAAACGTACGAATAAGTTGACATCATCTCTCACGGTAAATAACACGCACTAGCACCATGTACATTGCCGTTATGGTTAAAATCGCAGCCACGGGATAACCATTTCCCTGAACGCATACACGATTCAACATTTCGTATATGTAGACTAATTTCCTCCTGGTAGAACGACGATCATAATACGGTCCTAGTCTAAACCTGGCCAGACTGTCGGAATCACATTTTCCGATTCGACATGCGATAAACATTTCGCATCCAAGACACGGTCAACCATAGAAGCCGAGTACCCCAAATTCGATCAACCTTTACGAAAGAGACGGAAAAGAGCACAAGCATCATAACAAGCGGTACGCTACATGCAATGACACCACCTCGCAAGTATACAACATTTGACGGCCGAGACGATCAACGCAAGCGTTCGCCTCCCAACAACGTCGTCATATGCCCACTAACACATGCAATTAAGCAGTAAGGATACCCTCCTCGTTCTAACATTCCAGCCTTATGAACAAAGAGGTAGCCGGGGGATGAGAGTTCAAAGCACTTAACAATCAATGCTCAAACCATAACATATGAGAAACCGACTCAAAGTGGGATATATTAAAAACCGTCACAAAACATGCGGTACGAGCGAATGGAATAACATATATTCTAAACATGAATATTTAAAGTCATTATGTAACACCCGTAAATGTACCCTATTTTTATAGTGAAAATATTTTACGGATACTTTTCAATGAAATTTAGTTTTAATCGTAAATTTAATTTTCTGAGTCGAATTTAGAATTTCCGAGTTCGTATTTGGAATTTCCGTGAGATTCCATGAGAATTCCGTCTTAAGGCGACTTTGACTTTTGTTGACTTTTTCCTTATACATCTCACACTACCACTTAACCTATTTCTTCACAACTCAAACACAACACTTACTTCATCACTAAGAAACCATCAAAACCCTTGCCTCCATTTTGATCCAATCTTTGAATCGACTTATCTCTTTCGTTTCTCGCTCAAATTCTCGTAAGTTCGTCTCATTCTTCCCCTCTTAGCAAATTTACCGAGGTATCTATAAAAAAATACCTTGTTTTGGCTGTATCGCACTATGTATGATTTGATAACTTAAGAACCCCGCATTTTTTTTACTTTGAATTTTAGGTCTGGTTTTAAATGGAAGAATTCCAAAGATATACAGAACTAGAGGGTTTTTGGCAACACAGCTTTTTCTATCCACTTAGTTTTCAGGAATATCTTTTTGCGTTTGCATATGGTCATGATTTATATAAATATATTTTGTTGGAAACTTCAGGTGATAGGAAATATAGTTTACTAACTGTAAAACGTTTAATTACTCGAATGTATCAACAGAATTATTTTATTCTTTCGTCTAACGATTATAACCAAAATGACTTTTGGGGACACAAATGCAATTTTTATTCGCAAATGATATCAGAAGGATTTTTTATCCGTATTGATAATAAAGTTACCGTCTTTCTAGCTTTTCAAACTTTCCGTCTTTCTCAAGGTGAAGTAAATTCATCTTTTATTAACTATTTTGTAGGTGGTGACCTTCAAGATCCCGACAAAGACTATTTCCTAATAGAAGAGGAGCTTGACGAGTAGTGAAGACGCATAAAGGTAACGGTGAAGGGTTACTCGATATCATTTACGTGTTTTACATGCTTTTTATGTTAGAATTCGTATTTAGAATACGATTAGGAAGCTTAGTATTTATGTTATTGATAACGATTGTTGTTAGTAGATGAATGTTGATGATGTATATTGATTGTTGATAATTATTAGAAGTAAATTATGAGAATTAGAATTTATAGAACATTGTATGTTGTTCTCGGGTGAAGAGGTGCTCCCAGCCGGGTGACCGGCCGCCGGTCTGCCCACCGGCTGGGAACACATCAGTAGGGAAACTTGATTTTTATGTGTAAAGGTGTTCCTGGCCGGGTGCCCGGCCGCCGTCCCCCTGACCGGCC